>JAJOZX010006218.1:247500-268132 GCA_023014485.1 Bathynomus jamesi | reverse complement strand
TCTGTAACCTATATATAGGCTGTAACTCTTTATGTACTTCAGTGTTCCTGAGGATGTCATTAGACGAAAGCGCTTGAGCACCATTCTGTGTTTCCTTTCCTTCGTGGTTTTATTCATCATAATATTTTTCAGGTGTTACTTTCGTGAAATAATTTTCATATATATATATATATATATATATATAGAAAGAGAGAGAGAGAGAGAGAGAGAAATCTGATAACGAGCCACCTATTTTTTAGTAATCTTTCGCGTGTAATCCTTACTTCAAAAGAGGTGTATATATTAAATTTGATTTTGTTATTTTGTTCGCGTCAAGTAAAAATTTTCTTTTCTCAGGATTTATTTGCAGCCTTTATACGAAAAACTAATAAGATATCTCCAAGGGGCATTATAAAATTTATATAAATCTATCCTAATGTGTATCCTAATGAGAAAGAATACAGTAATGTCGTAGTTAAGTAGAGCTAGAGACAGACATTTTCATACCATGAATTCCATGAGTTAGAAGACATACGGCAGGACTGATGAATAGCTTGGATAATCGGGTTGGTTGTTTTTTTAATTCTTTGCATCAGACTGTATAGTACAGTCTTGTTACCTCCGGGAAGTTCGGGACATTGCGGGTAGAAAACATTTGCAAAGCTGAGCATCTCGGCGGTAATTTATATAGGAGTTTAAAAGATCTGTTGTACAGCAAATTTAGGGTTCTACCAGAACCTTTTATATAATTCACCCAGAGTTGCTGTTCGTAAATATTACTGCAGGAAGTACGAAAAAAAGTGTCTTTAGCTTCACTTGTACAGAACCGGAAGTTCCTAACAGTCATATTCGCTTTAGCACAAAGGCTTCGAGATTGTTTTCTTATATCCGAGTCATCACTCAAGGAGATGGTGATAATTTAACCCAAATACTTAAATTCTTTTCCTTCCTCAATTACTTCACCTCTCATTTTAAACCTTATATCAGCTGACTGATTAGAGCTTTTAGGATGTAATTGCATAACCTTAGTTTTTATAATCTTAAAAAGAACATCATGTTTCTGGGGATATAATTCGCAGACTTTTAGCACCCGATCCAGACTTTTAACAGAGGAACTTATCGACACCATATCATCGGCATAAACTAAGTTATTTATCCTTGTGTTAGCTATACAACATCCAACTGTTGCCCCATTAAGTGAAGCAATTAATCCATCAATGTACACATTAAGCAGCAGAGGAGAGAGCAAGGAGCCTTGCCTCACCCCGCACGAGGAATCAAAACATTCGGATAGTACATTGCCCGACCTAACAGTAAAAGATTGGTGGCATACCAAAATTTCAATAAATTTAATATGTACATGGAAGCTTTCCTGTCTTCTAGTTTTTTAACTAAAATATTGTTGTTCACTCTATCATATGCCTTACTTATATCTAGGAAACAACTATAAATAGTTGAATTACTGTCAGTATATTTAAATATAATTTCCTTCAGTACATAGAGTAGATACACAAATCAGTTGAGTGGGACCTTTTAAAACCAAACTGATTAGGAGATATCCATAAGTAATCATTTAAGCGGTGTAACAAGAGTTTCTTTACAATAGTAGTTTCAAGAAGCAGGAGGCAACAGCAATAGGCCTGAATTATTGCTGGATAGAATGTCCTTATACTTATTTTTGACCAGGAGCAAGATAGATACCCTCATGAACTCTGCAGGGATATAGCTATGAACAAGCATGGCTGAGAAGGGCAATGATATATGCAGACACACCACGTCATTGGCATATTTTAAGTGCCACACTTGACGCAGAACCAGTCTTTAACTCTTTAATTTACCGCTTTACTTAAGGAACTGATATCAAGGTATTTTCCCTTGTCCCTCCCACAGGCATTTCGCTGCAGTCTATATTAAGATTAACCCTACTCACACTATTAAGAATGTTTGAATAGTGGTTTTTCCACAGCCTTGCTATTTCATCTTACCCCAACACCCCATCGAAATTTTCAGAGGAGGGCATTTTTGACACCCGTTTGATTCTTAAATAACTAAAAAAAAAAAAATTGTTATCGTTATTTAAGTGAGCTACACAGGCTTTTGATGCTCAAACAGAATCTTCTTCCTCTTTACATCGCCTTATGGCTGCCTTATACTGACCCCTACTTCTACACATATTCATGTATACCGGTCCTAATCTGGGTCTGCCATGTAAGCACCACAAATCGTAGGCGTCTTTCGATTCCCTCTTCCACGGGGCAACAAAATCATTCCATCCAGGAATAATCTTAGTATGATAGTTGTAAGATTTAATCAGGAGTCTTCCAGCTTCTCTTAACAGGGATACTATCTTCTTATAATACCTATCTATGAGTTTACAGTGCGAATCACTTGAACAAAGATTACTAAAAGCAAGATGTAAAATTTCTAAATTATTAAAGAGATGACCTGTTCTGTCTTTATAGTCTATTTTCTGTTGCATATTAACATTAGACCAATCGACACGATTATTCTTACTTTTGAGTTCTTGTCATGTCGTGTTGCACATACGTTGGCAAAATTAATTAATAGTTTTAACGGTCTATGATCGGAAAGAAGGAAATTATGCAGACTATAAAATTTAACAATTCGAGCCTTTAGATTATTACTAGTAAGACAATGATCAATCCACCTGGTGGTACCACTCATATCACTTACGTTGGTGAAATTACCACTAGTTACTCCTAATACATCCTCATTACTTATATTTAATTTAGTCGACTCGCACATGTTACCCAATTCTACAAAAACTTCCAAGTTCACGTGCGCATTAAAGTTTCCCATTATTATTTGGAGCTATCTGATAGTGACTTAATTTTGTCACTACTTCAATGTATTCATTTAGATCAGTTTTTTAAACTTTTCGAAGCCACGGAACCTTTATTTAAAAAAAAAATTCACAGAACCTTTACTAACAGGTAAAATTTTAATGATATAAGGCAAATGGTAATAAAACAATTTATGCTGACTGCAGTTTATTTGTAATTTATGAAATTTACATATACAGTTATATGAATTTCACAAAAAAATATATATAAGTTTATAAATTTACAAGAAAAAAAAAGACAATTTACTTATTGACCTATTTATTTTAAATTCCCCTCCCCACATTACTGTCAGCATAAAAGAAATTATAAGTATAAAACATATCATGTTTATTGTAAAATTAAAGTTTTCAATGCAAAATAATTAAAAGTGAGGAATTTTAGTTATTGAGAAGTAATTTTAATAGTTAAACAAACAAATAAATGTTCAATGACTTGGATGTGATTGCTTTTCTTTGGATAAAAGTTCAATATTTGGAGCAATTGATGTTACCTGCAAGCGAATATCATCTTCTATATCTAACCTACTTCTATGTTTGTTCTTTGTTGCCGCATATAGAAAGAAGGTTCTTTCGCAGAGATATGTTGTTGCAAAAGGAGTAAGATATTTCAAGGCTCGTGTGGCAACTTCAGTATATTCTTTTAAAATCTGAATCCAGAAACTCATAAGTTCTACATGATTAAATTTTCTTTTTAATGTGAAATCAGTCGAAATATCTATAAGTTGTTCTTTCTCTTTTAATGGTAATTCAAATACAGTTCCAGATGCAACGAAGGGATTTTGAACCCAGTCTAATGTTTCTCTCCTTCTCAGTCTCCCATGACATGCCCCACGGAACCCCATCAAGTTCTCGCGGAACCCTAGGGTTCCGCGGGAAACAGTTTGAAAACCACCGATCTAGATTACTGCCGTTGTTGTATGGTAAATAGCAGTTTACAATTAATATGCAATCACTGTTCACTTCTAGTTCAACGCCGAACAACCTTACGTTATCATTTGTTAAAAATTTTGTTGTGACAAATTTTTTCTTATTAAGAAAGTATCACCACCAAAGGGCCTACCATCTTAATATGCGCTTGGCTTCTGCCAGACGAACACCTCTCCTCCTCTCTTTCCTTCTCCTCTCTCTTTCTCTTGGGGATAACTCCGCCTCCAAGTTTCATAACCCCTTGTTGCTCTTGCAACATTCCCCCCCTTTGTTGCATAACAACTTGCAACATTCCCACTCCCCTTGGTGCATAACAACCTGCAACATTCCCCCTCCCCTTGTTGCATAACAACTTACAACATTTCCCCTTGTTGCATAACTTATGCAACATTGATCAACATTTGCAATTGAATTGCACTCTCCCCTTTTGCGCCAATACTACTAACATGGGTAAGAGAAATTCCTCATTGTTAATTGAAATTGCGTTGCATAAAACTTACTTTCCAACTGGAATTTACAGCATTTAACGAGAAGATTAATTATTTCAATAAAAGCGTTATATTCATCAGGAAAAGCCTATTCTGAAATCTTATCGTTTTAGCGCATCCTTCGGCAGGGACTTTAGTGACTAAGGAGCATACATCAAAACTAACCAGTTTGAAATTAGGATCATTAGGAATCTTCAGTTTGTTAATAAGACCAATGCTATTTACGAAATGAGATTCAGAAATATATCCAACTAAAAAAGTTAATAAGCTGACTAACCATTTAAATAGCTTACGGAGTTTACAGAGCTAATAATGGTTCTCTAAGGATTAAATTACAGTGTAGGCAAGATTTATTGGAATTATGTACCTTCATTACGTTAATTATAAAGGGTCTTTGAAATGTTATATTCCTTATTTTTGAATTCGTTTCGAATAACCAAACGAAGTTGGTTAATTTATTAGGAAATAAACTTAAAAATTGGTGAGAGAAATTTGGCATAATTTAGTGCGTGAAAGTGTATTTGAAAAGAAAAATTTAACTCTCTACATGTATGCGTTTAGATAATAATAATAATAATAAAAATAATAATAATAATAATAATAATACTTATTATAATAATAATAAATGATGGTTTTCTAGAAAGGCGTAGATGAATAAAGAGTAATAAGTTATTGAAAACGTTACCTTTTTAGTTAGTAATAACGAAAACATTTTTGCCCCAAAAAAAAAATTCGAAAAAAATTGTCACATCTTTACAGAAAAATATTGCAAAGTTAAAGAATATAAGTAATAATACTCGCATATCTCGAGAACCGATTGATCCTGATGCTGAAATGATGACAATGCAGTGTATTGACATCAATTTTGCCGCATGCATGATTTTTTTTTTTGTGTGTGTGTAGGTGATTTCTTGCTTACTCTCCCACCCCGCATATATATATATATATATATATATATATATATATATATATATATATATATATATCTATATATATCTATATATATATATATATATATATCGTGTCGTATTATAATGGTCAAAGGTCGCGTCTCGAAGTTAGAGAGCTCTAGTTCAAATCGTTGAGGAGGATAAATTTTGCATATGCAAATTGTCCAAGTCACTCTGGTGAAAATATAACAATAAGAGAAGCACCAGAAGACGCTGGAAATACTGTTGACTGTGAAACGGTGAAGATTTCAGGAAGAGACCAAAGCCACTTTAATTGAAGATAGGTTCGGCAGGCGAACAAAGTCATATACGAAGGAACGAAGTGTCGTATCTTCCGTATCTTCAGAGTATGACTAGTTCTACGACGTCTTACTTATGGGGATTTAGACACATCGAGGAAGAATATTCTGGAGACGCGTTAAAAAGTTACACTGAAATTTCGAAGGAGTCTCATGACTCTTTCATATTTAATCATCCAGAGTCCAGATTCCAGAGTACAAAAAGAGATTTTGTTTTTCAATAAAAGCAATATTTATGTAAGTTTGTATTACTCGCTGAGCTATCGACGCTGACAGCTCAGTGGGTAACACCGTTTCCCTATAAGCGAAGTAAAGTAACCGAGGTCGGGGTTTCAAACCCCGTTGGGCCGCATTAGTTGGCTTGAGCGCCGTACCAGTTTCTGGTTCCTCTGGCTGATTAATTATTTATTATTAAACTTGGATATCTGAATGGCAGCCGTTCGAATCTGGCAAGGGTATAAAAATTTGTATATTTATTTCTCTTTGTATAATGTGCATAACTAATATATTGTACTTGAATTTAGATTAAAAAATTATAGAAATAAAATTTCAAGAAATTCGTTTAGACATATTGTAAATCTGAACCAACCTAATTCGAATTAAACGATATATTGTTTCAACACAAGGAAAAATTAATCTTTTTTATTTGGTCTACCGAATGAAATAAGATCAGCGAATTAAAACTTAACAAATTTGAGAGTTACTGAAGGCACTCCTTTCTTTATTGTTGTTATTATTTGGGGCCATTAAAAAACCCCGCGGTCCTTAAAGGGTGGGAGGGGGTTCCTTATTTGACCACCAAGGGCCACATGGGGGAGGGGGGTTTTGACGTTTAACCACGTGGCCAATACTATCAAAATTAAGTGTTCAAAATCAGTGAACCATTGTGTTACTTATCTACTAAAATTTGTGAATGTGCCAAGATTACGCAGTTACAATCTCATCAGATAAACTGCAATACTTTAGTAATATTACATAAAATATATCTCCAAAATTTTCTAGCGACATCCGGCACTGCCTTTACAGTCCTCCGGCAAGCAGTGACCTTGAAGTAACGGGTATACAAACAACCGAACGAACGAGACCTTTAAACGTACGAACGATCGAACGAACGAGTGAATTTTAACCCCATAAATTGCTCAAAATGGCTTCCAAAGGTCAGGTAAACGGCCTGAAATCACAAATAAATGATCTAGCAAATAAGTATAATTCCATCTTTGACTGAGTCAACAAAAGTAATAGTGTTATCAAAGACCTTGAGGCAGTAATAAAAGTTGTACAACATAATAACGAATTGTTAAAGAAGGACAATGCAAAACTGGAATATAGAAATATAGAGCTCGAAAAGAGCATTCAGTATGCACACGACGAGATAAAGGATCTTTACTCTAGTCTAAACTCGCTTACTAAAAATAATCGTAGCATGGAGATGATAAAAAACGAGCACGATTCAATTAGGAATAAATTAAACAACCTAGACGATAATTCACGTGCCAATAACTTAATCATAATGGGGGTATCTGAAACGAATAGAGAAACAAACGGCGAAACGAAGAAAAAGGTGGAGGACATAATAAAAGATTGACTGAATTTGGGGAATAGTAAGATCAAACGTGCTTTTAGATTGAAAAACGAACTCCACCACATAAAGCAAATTCTACAGTTAAAGACACGACTGAATCTAAGACGCCCACTTCAGCTATAAAAGTAATATGTGAGGATGAAACTCACAGAGATTTAATACTAAAAAACAGAAGAAAGCTGAAAGGATCAAAAAGTCAGTGACGACGTATGTGAGGAAACACGTAAAATTCGTAAAGAAAAGCTCCCTAAACTCATAGAAGCGAGGAGACTCGGGAAAGTTGCCTACTTCCTTGGAGCGAAGTTAATTATTAAAGAAAGAGAGATTCCTCCAACGCGGAATACTTCGGTCAAAGGAGTTTACCTTGTTAGTGAAGAAGCATTCGAAGAAATGAGAACTACGAAAACGCCAGCCAGCAGTCGACTTTCCCATTCTCGGCTCAACTGGGCGGTAACCCCTTATTCCCATATTCTGTATTTAGTGAAATTCTCTGAGAATTACTGTTAAAGGGCTTTCATCGATAAAGACTTTCATAGTGTATGTGCCGATATTAATCATTTCAATTCATTACCAATAAATTCTGTATCCAGTTTAGACAATCCAAAACAGGAATCTGGTGTGGGCAATTGCATGGTCTCATCGATAGATGAGTTTAATGCCTTTTAAAAATCTTTCTGTGCTAAATCTAAACATTCGAAGCTTACCTAGGAACTATAACTACTTATTGGCCATTTTGAAAACTTCTACGGTCAAATTTAGTGTTATAATTCTCACGGAAACCTGGTTAAATAGTAGTATTAAAAACCTATATATAATTTAGATAATTATGTTGCTTATCATACTGTAAGTAAGAGATGGTCAGATTGGTGGGGTTATCTCTGTGTATGTGCATCAAACTTTCGACTCTAACCAAGTATTTTCTCTATGTAATAGTTATAATGTTATAATGTTATAATGTTTCAGACCAACAAAGACCCTAGGATCCACTCATGGCTGGTCTACCTAACTGTATGTCCTCCGTGGTGGTGGAGGGGACCTACAATTTTACGTGGGTTCCGAACCACAAGAACATAAGAAACTTATTTAAAAACTGCGGGTAAATTGGCAACGACCAATTTTTACGAAACTAAATAATTATCAATTTAAAAATAATTAATTATCGGTTTAAAACTAAAGATAGAATCTCTCGGTCCAGAGGAGCAAGTCACAATAGACTACCATCCACAAATATGTTACACTCTATATCTATTTATAACGGACATGCAAATATATCAGATCCAAAGAATCCAATCAATTTCATTACGGTATCCATCAAGTCACGGTCCATATCGATTGCGGACCAAGTCAAAATTTACAACCATATACATTATCAATTTAACAATAATTAATTATCGATTTAAAACTAAAGATAGAATCTCTCGATCCAGAGGATCAAGTCTTAATAGACTACTATCTACAAATATGTTATACTCTATATCTATTATATAAAGGACATGCAAATATATCAGATCCAAAGAATCCAGTCAATTTCATTATGGTATCCATTAAGTCACGGTTCATATCGATTGCGGACCAAGTCAAATTTACAACCATATACATTACAATATATACACTTACGAGGAAAAGTGTAGGTGTGGCTGTAAAGACTGTACAGTAATGTAGAAATGTGTGTGCACCATTATGGGTCTCCCATTTAAAGGTGTTTGTGGGGCAAGTGAAGATCATGAGTTTTTCAATACCTCACAGTACTATGGGGGGCACCGCTCGGCAGAGGAATCTCTTTAAATGGGGTGTGTAAGGACAGAGAGTATCCCCTAACCCAAGACGCTGCCTCCCTATATCCCACAACACTTGTGTTGAGCTGTGGGATCTATCCCCACAAAGCCTTAATTTTACTACCTTAAACTATACCCTTTCTATCAACATGCGCGTCCAATCGATTCTTAAACATGTTTATAGACGTGCTACTAATTACTTCTACCGGCAAACTATTCCAGCTATTTACTATTCTATGCGTAAAAAAGTTTTTCGCAACTGCTGTCTCGAACCTTCTACTTGTCAACTTACACCCGTTATTTCTAGTCCTATTATATTGAGATATTTCGAAAAGCTATCTCTATCTACGTTATCAAACCCATTCATAATTTTGAAAACCTGGATTAGATCACCCCTTAACCTCCTAGTCTCGAGTGTAGTCAATTTTAACTCTTTAAGCCTATCCTCGTACGACTTTGACCTAAGAGACGGAATCATCTTAGTTGCTCGTCTTTGAACTCTTTCGATTTTGTCTATATCTTTGCGCATATGCGGATTCCAAAATTGGACCGCGTACTCCAAATGGGGTCTAACTAATGATTTATAAAGAGGAACTATAATATCGCGCGATTTGTACTCAAAATTGCGAGCTAAAAACCTAACACTTTGTTCGCCTTATTGACCGCCGCTGTACTTTGTTTCGCTACTTTTAAATCACCAGTGACTATAACTCCTAAATCTTTTTCCTGCTACGCTTGTTAAATCTTTCCCTGACATACTATACGCAAAATTACCGTTACGCGAACCTATATGCATAATTTTGCACTTATCCACGTTAAATCTCATTTGCCATGTCACTGACCAATCAACGATTTTATTCAGATCTTCCTGAATTTTACCTCTATCTTCGTCATTAATCGCCCTACCACCCAGCTTCGTGTCATCCGCAAACTTTGAAACTGTACTGACTAGGCCGACATCTAAATCGTTAATATATATAAGAAAAAGCAAGGGGCCCAATACAGAACCCTGAGGAACGCCACTCGCTACATTAGCCCAACACGACTCCGCTCCATCAACGAGTGAATATTGTGAATATAAAAGACAAAGTAATGTACTGTATATTCTGTCCATGCAATATCTAGACCACCTAATACTAATATCAATAGGTTTTTTATTCACTTAGATAACATGTTATGCAACTTTCATAAATCGAATGCCATAGTTGCGGATGACTTCAACATCAATTTGCAATCTGAAGCAATCTCTCATAAATTTTTAAACTTAATGAATTATTTCCATCTTAATCATTCTATTACCAAACTCACTCGAGTCTGCTGCTATGGCAATCGAATAACAGAATCTAAGATTGATAATATATTTGTAAATAGCAATGCCCTCGTAAATTCTGAAGTTAGAACCACAAACATCAGTGATCATTAGGGCGGAGTGAAAAACTCATTTTTCGAATTTTCAAATTGGCTAGTGTGGAAAATGTGTGGAGTAGTGAGGAAATAAGCTGGTATAAATTTAAAATCATAACATTAATATCTTCAGGTGCCACAATGACCTTCAATATTGAAAAAAATTGAAAAAAGCAGATTTTAACCAATAATTACAGAAGAGTCCACGATGCACAAAAGACAAGAATTTATTCACACTTGTATAAAAATAGCTCAGTCAACCTTTAAAAAAGTTTCTATTCTCTAAAAACAGTTTTCTATAGTCAGCTCACTCAGCTGTCACGTGAGTACCTCGGTTCAGTGTAGCTGTCGCTCTCGTAGCAGGTGGGTGTTCTGTTGTTGGCGTTACTCAGATAGTCTAAACTATATTTCTTATATATTTTGCATTTCTGTATTGTGTTGCCCTAAGTTTGCCATGTACTATTAACTGAAATTAACGTATAATTGATATTAGCTCTTTCTTTTTCAGATTTGTATACTTTCAAAATGTCTCGAGTTTGTGCAAAATCAACCAGGGCCTCAACTGAGTGCCCCATGTTTGGTATGGGGGAAGATTTGTGGCACAGGAATCTTCCTACATACGAAGGAGTTTTTAAATATTACTTGTTTGTAAGAAACGATTTGAAACAGAATACTAATAAAGATCCTTCAATATCTCAAATATTAGAACAAGTTGTTGATAAATTGAAAACAATTTGGGAAAGTGCTTCCGTCCCAATTCTGTCAGACAGGCGAATTGAAACAATGTTCAGAAGCTACCACGAAAAGTATCGTGTCATTATGAAGCCATACCAAAGCAGAAAAAATTCTGAAGCTTACAAAGCAAAGATTGATATGTTCAAAAAAGAAGCACACACGAAACTTTTTAACATTGCAGCGTGCAAGTGCAAAGTACTAACACAGTGTTCTTGTCCCAAAGAAAAAACGGTTCCAAAGGAAGAAGTGACGTTCCTCTTAGATGAAAGGAGTGAAAGAAAACTGTTTATTGATAGAGTAGATATTACCGTACACTCTCAAAGAAAAAAGGATCTACGTTGCTAAGAAAGCAAAAAGAAGCTGTGAGGCTCACCAAAGAATCTTCACAGGAGAAATTGCAGGATACAAATGTTGAATTATCATCATCGACATCAAATAGTGAAAGTGAATCTGGCGAAATATCAGACGATACATTTCCAGAGCCAGTTAGCTCGAAGAGAAAGCTCGAACAACCTGAAGAACAATTATTCAAGAAAAGGAAAACTACAAATCTACCTTCAGTGGCTACTGCTTGTGACAGGACTGCAGTTTCAGATCGAGCTGCAGCATTCATTGTTAGTGCAGGATAAGGCTTATAGAATTGAAGCTGAAGAAGCCAGTTCAACATTTAGTGTGCCAGCTCCATGCCAATGAATTGCCATTACGCCATTTAGTTGCAAAGCTGGATGGAAAAACATCTGGCCCCCGCGGATTCACCGGTCCTATTGGCAGGGAATTAGAGAACTGTGAGAGTCTTCCTATTGTCGAGTTTGAAAGGATTGATGCTGAGGAACCAACTGTAGACTGTGAAGATCTTAGCACCGACCAAAAATATCTAATTGATATTCATCAGGCCATAACAAAGGGATATTGCTCTCCAGATCTTGCTCATCGTAGTCCAGGCAAAATGGCACATTCACGATGGCTGACTACAGCAAATCGTTTGCTTCGTCTATACGTTTCAACTGTAAGTCCATCTGAGAACCTCATGAACATTGCTTCTTTTATAATGAAGGTCTACATCCCAATGTGGTTTTCTATTAAGCAAAGTACGTCTTTTGTCAATGGCTCAAAACATGTTTTCAAAACTATTGAACTAACAAGAACACTGAATGACGAAGTAAAGGATATTGTAAACCCTGTCATACAAAGAAATGCATTTTTTGCAAATCCAGAAAATATTCTAGCATCAATGATTCATGATGACCGCAGCGCCATAAGAGAATTAGCGTGGAGGCGAATAAAGAAAGTAAGGCAAACAAACAAGGAAAAAGTTGTGAGGCGTTTCACAGTACCTGTTATTCAATTTGAAGCTACTGATTATACTGATTTAATTAATTGGCAAAAAAGCATTGTCACTGAACCACCTGTGACAAGACACCTGACAAAAAATGAGATTAAAAAAAGAATTCATAGAAAACAAAAGTACCCCTCCATTCGAGAAATTCCCTTGTCATACACAAGTAGTAGAAAGAATGGTAAAATTAGTGACTGAAGCATCATCAAAAGTATTTGGATTGAACGCGCGAGATGGCTTCATAAGATCAACACTTCAGTCACGTAAAAAAATGCCATCATTCGAAAGTAAAGCTGAATATAAAGTTTAAATAAAACGTTAATAGAAAAAAACATGCGCAAGGATGGGTGGTTGGGAGGGCATGGGTGAGTTCTGGATTATTTAGATCATTAATCAAAAGAACATTGATCTAAATAAACTAAGAGCTGCGTAATTCAGTAACTATTTTGGTAATTGGAACACTTAATATATAATAATAACAAGTAAGTTTCAGTTATTGTACTAATGCAGAATATAAGAAAATCATTATATTTCACTTTTTTCGACGGCTTTGTGGCACCTGAAGATATAATTTCGCAGGACTAATATTTATGCACAGTCATTATCTATAGCACCCACATATTTTCCGCACTAGCCATATTTGAATTTCGAAAAAACGTTTAAAAACCTCATTTTCGATCCGCCCTAGTGATCATTTTCCTACTTACGCTATATTCAATAACATTGTTCAGGTTGCGGACAAAACAACTATTGATTACAGAATATTCTCAGAGGTTAACAAAATAAAATTTATTGGGGCTGTAGAAAGTACTCGACTTGACAGTGACGAACCTGTAAATGACCCAGATCATATGTTTCAGTTCTTCTATGACACCTTATTCCATATTTTTAATATTTGCTTTCCTTAAAAGAGAAAAACATTTTCGCCCAAAAGTGTCGCATATCCATGGATCACTACACGAATTATCATTTCAATAAAGAAGAGAGGTAAATTATTCAAATTGCAATTACAGAGCAAAATTCCTAAAATACAATATACTCAATACAGAAACAAATTAACTGGAATAATCAAAATTGCAAAATATAACTATTATAACAATCAATTTTCCAAACATAAAGGAGACATGAAAAACACTTGGACAACCATAAACAATCTTCTCGGAAAACAAATTAAGAAAAATTCAAAAGAGAAATTAAATGTTGATAATAAAAAATTAGTGATGATACTGCTATTTCAAACTCTTTAAATGCACATTTTACTTCAATAGCGGATAAGCTTCGTTCACAATTAATAAATAATGATCACTCACCTGTGGAATATATGCCGCCCAGCCCACTAAATTCATTTTCTTTTATTCCTGCTACCTCTACTGAGGTCCAGAATATTATTCGTAAATTAAAAAACACAAAAAATAACATTCATAACATTCCTGTTACTGTATTGAAAATTGTTAAAGATAAGCTATCTGTAACTTTGGCTGAGATTATCAATCAAGGTATTTCCAAAGGAATATTCTCATCAATGCTAAAAACTGGTTGTATAACACTCCTTTTTAAAGGGAGTGATCCTACACTAGCAACAAATTACAGGCTGGTGTGTTCAGTATCTGTGTTAGTAGTATGGGCTAAAAATGGTAGCGTGCAGTGCAATTGCAAATGTTGCATAATGTTGCAATAGTGCCACCCCCACAGGACCTACCCCCACCACCCACACAGTGCCAACCCCCACCCCCATACTGCCAATCCCCCTTGTTGCAACTCCACCCCCATAGTGCCAACCCCCCTTTGTTGCAAGGCACCCCCTAAAATGGGGTTGCAAGAGCAACAAAGGGTTATGCAACTTGGAGGCGGAGTTATCCCCAAAGCTGCAATGAACCCCGCTGGGGGTATGCAACTTGGAGGCGGAGTTATCCCCCAATCTGCTATGAATCCCCAAAGGGTTATACCTAACCTAAGAGAGAGGTGTTCGTCTGGCAGATGCCAAGCGCATATTAAGACTTCAGCCTACCCGTCTTTGTCTTATAGGGCCCCTAATCAGCCAGTGCCTCCTGGCATCATCAGCCAGTGCCATCTGGCATCATCAGCCGGTGCCTCCGGACACCATCAGCCAGTTGGCACAGTGTACACTCCCATCTATAATGTTTATGTGCGTCGCGCGTTAAACTCTAAAGTTTCGAGACCCGGCGCGGTTGATAGCCAGGGTGACCTAATGATCCGTGTTAAACTCTAAGGTGGAGTGTAAGCTTCGCCAGAATGAACAATTCGTACGGGATGCAAAGGCGAGCCTATACATGCAAATTAACGGAAAAAAGTTCATCCAAAAATCGTGATTGCTGGCAAGGGAGCCATAATGATCAGCGTTAAACTGTAAGGTGGAGGCGGGTTGATGGTCAGGGTGACCCAATGATCCGTGCTAAACCGTAGGCCTAAGGTGGAGTGTAAACATCTTTACGGTTCGTAGGGGCAGGACCCCGTTATTGCAACACTCGATCATGTTGTTTATTTCTCTCTCTCATATATATATATACACTTCCAAGTTTAAAATTATGCCTAAGGTGGAGGCGGAGTCGAGTCGAGACCCGGTACGTCATTCCACGATACGTACGGGCAGGACCCCGTTATAGCAACACTCGATCATGTTGTTTATCTGTTTATCTCTCATATGTGTGTATATGTATATATATATATATATATATATATATATACATATACACACACACACTTCCCCGTTTAAAAGTGGGTCTAAGGTAGAATAATGCTTTACCAGAATGAACAATTCGTATGGAAAGCAAAGGCTATCCTATATAGCCTTTGCTATATCTCTAATGCGTGAAGCTAAAAGTGTAATAAAAAAGTCAAAACGCGAATTTGAAATCTCCATAGCTCGTGACGGTAAAGAAAACCCCAAGCGATTCTTTCAATACGTCAATAATAGAAATCCAGTAAAAAGTGTCTTAGGTCCATTAAAAAATGTAAATGGAGATCTAGTCACTGAAAACAAGGAAATGGCTACCTTGCTAAACGAATTTTTTACGTCAGTTTTTACTATAGAAGATGTAACGAATATCCCTACGGTCATAGACATAATACCTTTTGATAATGGTAATATTTTGGATAATATTGTCGTTAGTGAAGGGGAAGTAATGCGCTATATTGATAAAATGAAAACGCGTAAATCACCGGGTCCGGATTCCATATATCCCATACAACTAAAAGAATTAAAAGATAGCATTGTTGTGCCGCTAACAAAGATTTTTAATGCGTCTATTTCTGAGGGGTGCGTACCAGATAATTTCAAGTAAGCAAACGTAACACCTATCTTTAAGAAAGGCGATAAAGGTGCGACGGGAAATTATAGGCCAATCAGTTTAACGTCTGTTGTAGGTAAGCTACTGGAATCAATAATTAGGGATCGTATAGTCGAACACTTAGAAGTGCATAATCTGGTCAGAAATACGCAGCACGGTTTTAGGCGAAACAAATCTTGCTTAACTAATCTTTTAGAATTTTTCCAAAGCGTGGTTAACGTTTACGATAGACATCGGGCGGTTGATGTAGTGTATTTAGATTTTCAAAAAGCGTTTGACACCGTGCCGCACAAAAGACTGATTGAAAAAACTAAGGCTCATGGAATCAGGGGTGTAGTAATAAATTGGCTAGAAGAATGGTTGCGAGGCAGGAAACAGAGGGTGGTCGTTGATGGAGCAGAGTCGTGTTGGGCTAATGTAGCGAGTGGCGTTCCTCAGGGTTCTGTATTGGGCCCCTTGCTTTTACTTATATATATTAACGATTTAGATGTCGGCCTAGTCAGTACAGTTTCAAAGTTTGCGGATGACACGAAGCTGGGTGGTAGGGCGATTAATGACCAAGATAGAGGTAAAATTCAGGAAGATCTGAATAAAATCGTTGATTGGTCAGTCACATGGCAAATGAGATTTAACGTGGATAAGTGCAAAATTATGCATATAGGTTCGCGTAACGGTAATTTTGCGTATAGTATGTCAGGGAAAGATTTAACAAGCGTAGATCAGGAAAAAGATTTAGGAGTTATAGTCACTGGTGATTTAAAAGTAGCGAAACAAAGTACAGCGGCGGTCAATAAGGCGAACAAAGTGTTAGGTTTTATAGCTCGAAATTTTGAGTACAAATCGCGCGATATTATAGTTCCTCTTTATAAATCATTAGTTTGACCCCATTTGGAGTACGCGGTCCAATTTTGGAATCCGCATATGCGCAAAGATATAGACAAAATCGAAAGAGTTCAAAGACGAGCAACTAAGATGATTCCGTCTCTTAGGTCAAAGTCGTACGAGGATAGGCTTAAAGACTTAAAATTGACTACACTCGAGACTAGGAGGTTAAGGGGTGATCTAATCCAGGTTTTCAAAATTATGAATGGGTTTGATAACGTAGATAGAGATAGCTTTTTCGAAATATCTCAATATAATAGGACTAGAAATAACGGGTGTAAGTTGACAAGTAGAAGGTTCGAGACAGCAGTTGCGAAAAACTTTTTTACGCATAGAATAGTAAATAGCTGGAATAGTTTGCCGGTAGAAGTAATTAGTAGCACGTCTATAAACATGTTTAAGAATCGATTGGACGCGCATGTTGATAGAAAGGGTATAGTTTAAGGTAGTAAAATTAAGGCTTTGTGGGGATAGATCCCACAGCTCAACACAAGTGTTGTGGGATATAGGGAGGCAGCGTCTTGGGTTAGGGGATACTCTCTGTCCTTACACACCCCATTTAAAGAGATTCCTCTGCCGAGCGGTGCCCCCCATAGTACTGTGAGGTATTGAAAAACTCATGATCTTCACTTGCCCCACAAACACCTTTAAATGGGAGACCCATAATGGGTGCACACACATTTCTACATTACTGTACAGTCTTTACAGCCAAACCTACACTTTTCCTCGTATGTGTATATATTGTGGTGTGTGTGGTTGTGAATTTGACTTGGTCCGCAATCGATATGAACCGTGACTTGATGGATACCGTAGTGAGGTTGACTGGATTCTTTGGATCTGATATGTTTGCATGTTCGTTATGTGGTGGATGTAGAGTGTGGCATGTTTGTGGATGGTGGTCTGTTGTGACTTGATCCTCTGGATCGAGAGATTCTATCTTTGGTTTTGGATCGATGGTTGATTGTTTTTGAATTGATAGTGTGTGTGGTTGTGGATTTTGACTTGGTCCGCGGTCGATGTGGACCGTGACTTGATGGATACCGTAGTGAAATTGACTGGATTCTTTGGATCTGATATATTTGCATGTCCGTTGTAAATAGATATAGAGTGTAACATATTTGTGGAAAGTAGTCTATTATGACTTGATCCTCTGGATCCAGAGATTCTATCTTTAGTTTTAAATCGATAATTAATTAGTTTTAAATTGATAATTATTTAGTTTCGTAAAAATTGGTCGTTGCCAATTTACCGGCAGCTTTTACATAAATTTCTTATGTTCTTGTGGTTCGGAACCCACGTAAAATTGTAGGTCCCCTCCGCCACCACGGAGGACATACACAATACACGATTACGAACACAGTTAGGTAGACCAGCCATGAGTGGATCCTAGGGTCTTTGTTGGTCTGAAACATTATAACATTATAACATATGTAAATTTCCGGAAAAAAGTTCATCTAAAAATTCGTGTAAACGTCAAACTACATTAATTATCTCACTATCCGCCTGACTTAAGTCCAATATTACATTCTTTTTCATATCTAATTTGCTGGTATATATATATATATATATATATATATATATATATATACACAGGTGTCCCATAAGTCCGGCATCATAGGAGAAATTCATATTTTTCTCTTTCTACAAACCATAATTCATATTTTTCTCTTTCTACAGGCCATAATGTCTGTGAGCAAGGAAGAACGAATCCAGATAATTCTACTCATAGGAAATCGGAGTCAAAGAGAGGCCGCTGCTGAATTTAACAGACTGCATCCAGACCGCGAGCCAATAACACAGAGTTGTGTGTTTGGATGCAGTCTGTTAAATTCAGCAGCGGCCTCTCTTTGACTCCGATTTCCTATGAGTAGAATTATCTGGATTCGTTCTTCCTTGCTCACAAACATTATGGCCTGTAAAAAGAGATAAATATGAATTATGGTTTGTAGAAATAGAAAAACATGAATTTCTCCTATGATGCCGGAATTATGGGACACCCTCTCTGTATATATATATATATATATATATATATATATATATATATATATATATATATATATACACATTTTTTATGACCTAAAAATGCGTTACCATACACTCATTCCTCTCCTCCGAACAAGCTAGTACCGCATTTGAGAGGATCCAGCACCATTGAACGTTTGAGCGCTTTAATACTTTAAAATATAAAAAGCGCAAAGAAAAATGGTAAATAAGGAATGATTGTTATGCTATGATGGGTCAGGCAAATGAAGGGACCCACCTTTCTTAACAGATTTTAAAGTTTTGGATACTAAGCTTGGATTGTACTTATAGAAAATTTTTATGACTTTTGTTCCAAGATAAATCCTGGTTTTTTAGGAAATCTCTGGTTTCCAAGATTCGAGATAAGATACGCGTTTAAATTATATCTCACATTCCAACCTCAACTCTCTCTCTCTCTCTCTCTCTCTCTCTCTCTCGAATACAAGACCAAAATAACAAAACGTTTCACGCCTCTCCACGAATGGCGATATCTGATACATGCCGTAAATCTTTACAACACCTTAGGTTCGTCGGTCAATTCATGCGCAATTAGGCTAAATTATGTTCCAATCTCTCTCTCTCCCTCCCTCCCCCTCTCTCTCTCTCCCTCCCCCTCTCTCTCTCCTCCCTCCCTACATCCCTCCCTCTCTCTCTCTCTCTCTCTGGCTGAAAAATAGGCGGCAGAGGGTTGTAATTAAAGGGGTTAGTTCGGGTTGGGCCTCGGCCACTCGTGGGGTTCCTCAGGGTTCCGTTTTGGGTCCACTGTTGTTTATCATTTACATAAATGATATCGACGGTGGCATCGTCAGTCGGATCGCCAAATTCGCTGATGACACCAAGCTTGGGGCCAATGTTGGGACGCCCGAAGCGATCGAGCAACTAACTTGGGTAAATGCAAAGTGATGCACATTGGCTACGCCAATCCCAAGTCGGACTACTCGATGTTGGGGAACAATATCGAGGCGACTGATTTGGAAAAGGACTTGAGTGTGCTAATTAGCAGCGATCTTAAGTTATCGAAACAGTGCGTAGAGGTGGAAAAGAAAGCCCAGAAGCTGTTGGGTTATATCAGGAGTCAATTTCAGTTTCGGAACAAGGAGAGTGTGCTGTCTCTGTACAATTCCCTGGTTCGGCCGCACCTGGAGTATGCAGTGCAGTTCTGGTCGCCCACCCTCAGGAAAGATATTGAGAGGCTGGAGCGAGTGCAGGCGAGGGCCACAAAGTTAATCTCTTCCGTTAGGCATATGGGCTACAATCGACACTTACGCGCCCTGAACTTGTTTTCGCTGGAAACTCGGAGGCTGCGCGGTCAACTGATCGAGGTTTTCAAGCTCTTACGCGGGTTCAACGATGTTGATTTTAGAAGCATGTTTAGTTTAAATGATAACCCAACTCGCAACAATGGTTGGAAGTTGGATTTGAAACGGTTTAGGACTAATGTGTGTGGGAATTACTTTACGTATAAGATCTGTGACACATGGAACAGGTTACCTTCAGAAGTTGTGAACAGGTCCTCTGTGGATCACTTCAAGTAAAGGTTAGCCCAAATCTTGCACACTATTTGAGGGTGTAGAAAATTTTCACTGGCACTGTTGCCATTGGTACCTCCTCGGTATGGGCCGCAAGGCCTTTTGAGGTACTTCTTTTCCCTGTAACTCCTTCCTTGTAACTCTCTCCCTCTCGCCCTCTCACCCTCTCACCCTCCTCTCTCTCTCTCTCTCTCTCTCTCTCTCTCTCTCTCTCTCTCTCTCTCTCTCTCGAATACAAGATCGAAAATCAAATCGTTTCGCGTCTCTCCACGAATGGGGGTATCTGACACGCCCTGGATTAACCCGCCAACTGATTTAGAAGGCCTAACCAGCCATTTGGTATAATTAAATAATAATAATAACGTTTTGATATACTACCGAAAGAATTAAATAAAACACCACCACATCACTCTTTATTTAGACAAATTATTGAATTCAATTTCACAAAATATATTGAAAATAAATATACATTCCTATAAAAGCAGAGGAATATACGATGTCTATCCATACAAAACATCACAGGGATTTGTCCTGAAAAAATAAACAGCAGTAA
>JAJOZX010006218.1:0-242500 GCA_023014485.1 Bathynomus jamesi | reverse complement strand
ATAGCTTAACCTATTCTATCTATCTGTCAAGGGAACAAATCGCTACTACACCAAGCCATAACACTAAGCCTAACCTAACCTAATCTATCTACACCATGCCATAACACCAAGACTAACCTAACCTACCTAAACTAACTATTATATATATATATATATATATATATAATATATATATATAATATATATATAAGATTCGGTAATAATAAACTGGTAGAAAATATATAAAAGAGTATATATGTAAAAAAAAGGGGATTCATATAAGGTGTGTAAATAAAAAAAAAATTATATGGTATGAAAATACATACTTTTAAAGTAAAAAAAAATAATAATAATAATAATAATAATAATAATAATAACAATAATGGTGATAAAACTCAATGAAACTTAGAGTAACGAGGAGGAGAGAACTGAATTAGCTCCAGTTTGTGTAAAGAAAGACCGAGAACGTAGGACGGTCTTCACGATTGATACAGGTAAAGTTTTGCTATCTTGGGGAGGAAACACAAACTTGCGGTGCATCTTGCTCCTGAAGAATCATACACCAGGACTGAAAATGAACTCATTTATTTTAAAAACATTTGTTTAATAAAACAAAAATAATTTCACATCCCAAAGAATTTCATTTAATAATTTCACGGCCAAAAGAATTAAAACACTTTATCATTAATTTCACTCATTGCTTAATTCAAGACCAATTAACATCATTTCAGAGTCAAATGCTTCATGTAATTCATCCGTTAACTTCAAGAACAACATTTCAACTCTTTGCTTAAGACTTCCATCATATTATATGAATTACTTTTTTATCATTTTCAATCGGTAGTTAAATGAACATTCATTTTCACCTGTTCAGTATCAATTGTTTAAGGTTCAAAATGAGTGCCAAGCGCGATGCAAGAGAACATTTCCTCCTACACCAAGCAGTCATGTGTGGCGGAGAGCGACTGATAATTTTATAGAAAGCAGATTAAATACATTTTACATTAAATTTTCTTCGCATCCACGCTATTTTACGTGATACAAGAAGGAAAGGATCCCATGTACCATCGGTATGTTCCCCGAGACAGCAGAGCGGGAAAACACAGAATATATATATATATATATATATATATATATATATCATGAAAAAGAAAAACTATAGTATTTGTCATTTACCATTACTTATTCGGACTATAGTGGATTTAATTATCCTAGAAGAGTTCCTTGTTCCATGCACGGTCTGTGTGTATCATATATATATATATATATATATATATATACAGAGAGAGAGTAAAAAACTGAAGACGACACACACACACACACACACACACACACACACACACACACATTAGTGATTTAAAATTGCCGTTGAAAATGATAATTATCAGGGGGACTCTGAAATGATGTTAATTGCTCTTGAATTAAGCAATGAGTGAAATTAATAAAAAAGTTTTAATTCTTTTGGCAGTGAAATTATTAAATGAAATTCTTTGGGATGTGAAATTATTTTTGTTTTATTAAACAAATGTTTCTAAAATAAACGAGTTGATTTTCAGTCCTGGTGCATGATTCTTCAGGAGCAAGATGCACCGCAAGTTTGTGTTTCCTCCCCAAGATAGCACAACTACCTGTATCAATCGTGAAGACCATCCTACGTTCTCGGTCTTTCTTTACACAAACTGGAGCTAATTTAGTTCTCCCCTCCTCGTTACTCTAAGTTTCATCGAGTTTTATCACCATTGTTATTATTATTACTAGTACAGTTCCCGTCACTTCGCTGACGGTTAGACAGGCTAAACTACAAAAAAAGAACCCAGCCGTGAAAATTTTGGGTTTCACATTGTGTCAACATTTCTGAATCTGGTATCTCCCAAAACCTTCTCACCCCCATTCAACTCCCTCCCCCATTACCCCCACCCCTCCCCATTACCACACCAATCCCCCATTACCCCCACCCCCACCCACACCCTTCCTCCAACCCCCACCCTTCCCCCGTTGCTTAACTACAGAAAAGAACACAGTCATGAAAATCTTGAGCTTCACATTGCCGCCCGTAATACAATTTCTGAATTTTTGTTTACAATTTCTGAATTTTTTTCTCACAATTTTTTCTAACAATTTCTGAAAGTGTGACGGACAGACAGACGGACAGACGGAAAGACGGACGGACAGCTCTCTTATTATAGTATAGATTATTATTTATTACTTTTAAAAGTATGTATTTTCATACCATATAATTTTATTTTTATTTACACGCCTTATATGAATCCCCCTTTTTATTTTACATATATCGGGTGGCCACAAAAAAACTTTACTTAATTCAAAGTTTAATAACTGCAACAATTCAAAACTTATGCGATTGAGCTTTGGTAAACATTAACAGATGGTTATAATCTATAATTGCTGAATTTTCAATTATGTAGGTTCTATAGTTTTGTTACAGTGAACAATTTAAAAGCATATGTCTAAAAATAGCATGCCGAAGAAAATGAATTTGAACTTAACAAAATTTACTTAAACAAATGGTCAATGTGACCACCTCCCTGTTGGTAAACTGCCCTCAATCGCTTCTTCCACGAGGAGATGCACTTTCGAACCTCATCTAAGGTGATATCCTCCCATGCTCTACTGATTTTCTCCTTAAGTTCATCTTCGGTGAATTTGTCTTTCTGGCTGCCGTAAACCTTCACCATGAGGGAATCCCATACTGAATAGTCCATCGGATTACAGTCGGGAGACTGAGGCGGCCATTCATCCTTTTTGATGAAATTAGGGGTCTCTTGCTCTAGATGATTTTGGGTCGCTCGGCTTGTATGGGCGGTGCCCCATCTTGCTGGAAAATGTAGGCCTCATCAGGATACAGCTGACGACAATCAGGAAGTAACCCATTATCTAACAGGTTGATGTAGCGCTCAGAGTTAACTTTAGTTTCGTTTGTGGCAATAAAATGAATTCGTGTTTTCCCCTTCCATGAAATTCCCGCCGATACCATTACTTTTCTGCTGAATCGTGAGGTTTCATGATAAAGCCTGGAGGGAGGAATGTCCTTTTTCCTTGAACCATAAACTCTGTCATTTTGCCTGTTTTTGGCCACCTCCAACGTGAAATCCTTTTCGTCTGTAAACACAACTTTTTGCACGTCTTCAGCTGAGTAGCGTTCATATAGGGATTTACAGCGGGTCTTTCTACGCTGTCTTACATTCTGATCACGCCGAGAAACTCGAATTCTCTTGTAGGCCTTCAATTTCAAACGTTTTACAATCCCTTGTACAGAGGAGCGAGAAATCCCAAGGTCGTACGCAATCTGTCTCTGGGAGCGATGAGTTCCTGGTGTATTCTCCTGGGATTGAATCAGTTCCTCCACGGCAGCCTTATTTTCTTCTGTTGAAACACTTTTAGGCCTGCCGCTGCCGGGTTTTCTAGCTGTTGATCCAGTATCCTTTATCTTTCTTATTAAATTATAAACACTTTGACGAGTCCAGTTCTTTGCGGGGAATTCTCGGACAATCCTATTTCCATTCCAACCTTTTTCCTTGACACATGCTTCTATGATGGCTTTATCACTTTTACTTAACGTCATGCTGGCGGGGTTTTAGCGGAAAAATAAAAGGAAGAAAATTCACATTAGGTTTAGCCTACGCCAGCGCGCGTGTCATACTACGCTACATTAGGTTTAGCCTACGCTAGCGCACGTACGTGTCAGATGCACACCAGGCATGCTATTTTTAGACATATGCTTTTAAATTGTTCACTGTAACAAAACTGTAGAACCTACATATTTCAAAATTCCAGCAATTATAGATTATATGCATCTGTTAATGTGTGCAAAATCTCAATCGCATAAGGTTTGAATTGTTGCAGTTATTAAACTTTCAATTAAGTAAAGTTTTTTTTTGGCCACCCGATATATATACTCTTTCATATATTTTCTACCAGTATATTATTACCGAATCTTATATACTGTATATATATATATATATATATTATATATATATATAAAGTTAGTTAGTTTAGGTAGGTTAGGTTAGTCTTGATATTATGGCATGGTGTAGATAGATTAGGTTAGGTTAGGCTTAGTGTTATGGATTGGTGTAGTAGCGATTTGTTCTCTTGATAGATAGATAGAATAGGTTAAGTTAGGCTTCGTGTTATGACTTGGTGTAGGAGCGAATTGTTCTCTTGATAGCTAGAGAGATTAGGCTTAGTGTTATGACTTGATGTAGGGGCGAGTTGTTCTCTTGATAGATAGATAGATTAGGTTAGGTTGGGCTTAGTGTTATGACCTGATGTAGGAGCGAGTTGTTCTCTTGATAGATAGATGCAAAAATGTTTATTCGTTCCAACGACTTCCCCCCCCCCCAAAAAAAAATATATATATATAAACAAAGAACCACAGGGAAAAGGAAAACAAACACGAAATCCAAGCGCTTTCGTGATATATTGACATCAGGGAAAAACAAGAAATTCTATTTCTTGTTTTTCCCTGAAGATGTGAATATATCACGAAAGCGCTTGGATTTCGTTTCTTTTTCTTTTTCCCTGTGGTTGTTTCCTTATTAATAAGATCACTTGTTGTTCTGTGATTTTAGTGCACATATATATATATATATATATATATATATATATATATATATATATATATTAATAAAAATAATAAAAATAAATAAATAAATAAATAAAAATAAATAAGTAAACATAAATAAATAAAAATAAACTTTTTATTATTTGAAAAACATTTTCAGGTTGGAAATTTTACGAGATTGAACCATCTTGGACCGGGTTAAAAAGGACTTAGTAGATTTATATATATATATATATATATTATATATATATATATATATATATATATATATATAGAAACATTTCATAATTCTTTATTGATGGATAGAACCCAGTCTTCTACGCTTTTAATGTTTTTGACAATACGCAGAATTAGCCGGATTGTGTATGTTTTTTGTCGTTAAAATATAAAAATAGAATGTGTACACACACACACACACACATATATATATATATATATATATATATATATATATATATATTGCATCTCAGCGGTACAGTGGTTGGTGGAGGAGCGAGAAACATCTCTTTTATTTTTAATAAGAGCCGAGTAGAGCCTAAAGCTTGATGACCAAATTGAATAAAATAAGTAGTCAAGCTTCACAATTATATTTGTCATTGTAAATTGTAAAGCCAATGTATTTATTTTACAATTAATAAAGGTAAGTAATTTTTTAGACGGGTGCTTATAATATCAGAGTTTGACATTCAATTTGAATCTTAAACAATGAGTTAGGCTAGGATAGGCAACGCCAGGTTAGGTTATATTATGTTTCGGGGGGGAGGAGAGAGAGAGAGAGGGAAGTTCTGTTTGGAAAATAATCAATATTGTGTTATCAATATCTATGGAGCTATTTGCGCATATGCTTAATACATCGCAGTCTGTTTAATTTAGAAATAACTGAAGCTTAAAAATGTCGCAAATTAACGTACTTAAAATTTTCGTTTGAGACGAAGCACTGAGACATTTTTATTCATTCCGACGGGCATTTCCTGTGATAATCAGCGCATGATAGGGCTCTTAGCTGCACGCAACTACGAACATAATCTTTTGAAACACTGGAGGCATCTGTGTTAATGAATTTGATCTCATTTTTATAAGGGGTTTAGTGACATTGAGTATTAAAACTGGAAATCTGGGAAAGTCATATCGGATTATGGTATCGGGAAAATATACATATATATATATATATATATATATATATATATATATATATATATATATATATATATATATATCAAAGCTTGACTTCTCCTTAGGGAAACGGAGCTTACAGATGAACAGAAGGATCAACACAACGGCAAACATTTTCATTTATTTGTACTTCAGACGTTTCGACAATTCTTTTGTCATCATCAGTGAATTAAGTCTTAAAACCTTAAAACAAAAGTAAAAAGTGAAAAGTGAAAATTACATCAATACATAATAAGTTCCATACTTCACTATTTCGAAAACAAACTTTTACTGGCTTGGGAACCAATTATTTAAGTTGTATGTTTTATAAATATAAGATTAGTGCTATAGTAACATTATTAACAAGAAGTTACCGTATTTGTTCGGATTACTTTTCGTTAAACGAAGAATTTAAATTTTTAAAACAGTACTTTATTAACAATTACTACCCTTCTCATCTATTCGATAACCAATTAAAGAAATTTTTAAATAACACTTTTAATACTAAACTCCCCATAACTACAGTACAAAAAGAAACCAGATATATTAAATTACCTTTTTATGGTTATTTATCATTGCGTATTCGAGGTGAATTGTCCAAACTGCTCAAGTCTAGTTATCCCCAAATAAATTTTAGATTCGCCGTCGTCAACCCACTTAAATTATCAAATTTTTTGAAGTTCAAAGATGAATTCCCCAAAACTGTATGCCCCAATGTTGTTTACAAATACACGTGCGACAGCTGTAAGGCTGCGTATATTGGCAGCACTCAACTCCAACTGGAGGTGCCCCTTTCTCAACATTTGGGCTTGTCAGTCCGTACCAACCGTCCCCTCAGTAGCCCTCCACAATCCGCAATTAGAAACCATAGTAATGAAAACAACCATCCCCTTCACAAAACTCAGTTTGAAATTTTAACTAGATCCAATAACCTCACAGAACTCCGAATTTTAGAATCTTTGTACATCTATAGAAACAAACCCTCCCTTAACAATAATAGCTCATCCTACAAATTACAGCTTTTTTAACTAACCAACCGACTCTCGTAGACATACCCTTTCTAATCCTCTGACCATCCAGTGTTCTCTTAGGCTTTGCCAAGTATGAAGGTGGATGTAAACATTGTGTATTTACCTATTGAGGTAATTTAATTTAATTTTAGTTTTTATAATGATGAAACTTAAATGATTTTAATTTTGTATTGATGCAATTTTCATTTTGCTTTAAGGTTTTAATTTTAATGGTTTTAATATTGTATTGATGTAATTTTCACTTTTCACTTTTTACTTTTGTTTTAAGGTTTTAAGACTTAATTCACTGATGATGACAAAAGAATTGTCGAAACGTCTGAAGTACAAATAAATGAAAATGTTTGCCGTTGTGTTGATCCTTCTGTTCATATATATATATATATATATTAGGGTGTGACAGTTGCCCCAACTTTGTCCTACATTGCTGTTCAAAATTTTGGTGTTGCATATTGACATACAAAATAGCCACGTGCAATTTTTTGAAGATTCATGCATATTCGAGTGAGCACCAGCAATTTGAAAAATAGCGATTTTGCTTATACGGCATACGCGCCTATATATGAGATTACACAACCATCATAAGGGATATTAACACAAATCATTTGCCTGTCTTAATTAAAAGCTGTTATCACTAACAAAAAAGTTAATCATTCTTATTCTCTCATGGTACATTAAGGGGTTTTATCATAATATATTCACAAGGTATTATTTCTCTAGAGCAAGAAACCATGATTTCTGTTCGGAAACAGATGATCGTTTGCGCTGATTAGGAACGCGGAGTCTGTCATTTTCAACTACTTGAAGGACTTCTTGAAAGCGCTCCTCATCCCTGGCAACATTAAGAAAGTCATGGCAAAGTTTTACACCACGCTCTGCAGCCTCATTGACGACCTGAAGCTTGTCCATATCCCGTTTCATGTTCTGGTAGTCGTCATGATCCGCCCATTCACTGGCTGGACTGTGGAGAAACTGATAGGGCATGCCTAAAATGGTGAAGAACCGGCTTGAGTCAGGCCCAATTCGGTCCACCAGGGCAGTGCCACTTTCTGGGACAGGGGGAAGATATGGCTTTCCATAGCCCCCATGATTGAGCCCCACTCTCTTAGTAACTTCAGTGCCTTCATGGCAAAGAAGGGCCTTCCTCATCTCCTCTTTTGTCCTTTCTTGTACTTGGGACGAGAAGAAAGCCAGTGGGGCCAACTCCTCAGTTAGGTACCAAGTGTGTCTACCTAGTGCCACACGTGCTTTGTCAACTATTGTGGCGTCATATGGGGCAAATTCAGCCAAGGTTTCGACCAAATTCAAGTCATTCAGTGGCGCACTTGCTGGAACGGGGCAAACAATCCACCATGGGACATAAACAGCGACTGTGAACACAGCAAACCGTTCTAACTTGCTGATTTGACTTTTAGTCACAACCTCGGCTTTGGGAAACTGCTTTTTGATCTGGCCTGACAAAAGAACAATCTTGAGGGTAGAGCAGTCTAGCCATCCACCTTGCTTTGTGAAGTGCGCCGGGGTAGACCATTGTGAAGTTCATTGGCTCGGATCCTTTAGTTACAAGCAGCAGACAAAGCTCTACCAGCTCCTTGTAGTCGCCACGTGTAAATGGTTGGGCTAGAGATTCACGGAAGAAGTCAGCCATCTCCTGCTGGCGCTCCTCAAACACTACAGGCATTGTGGGGTAGTAGTATTTCTTTTTTTCATTGTACGCCAGTTGAGAGAAATGGTTCTTGAACCTAGAAATGCAATTATTGGGATTATTGTATTTCGTACTAATCTATAATATTGTTTTAAGGGTATTAAGATTGATATGATCGATCATTTGCTTGGTGTTAGTATATCTTATAAGTCTAATAAAAGAAATTCCACTAAATTTGTTCATTAGATAATAATATTCCTTGTTATTTTGTAAAGCTTATGACTCACCTCTGGAAAACCATTATGTTTGGACTTGAAGAGCCCTCCACTTTCAAGCAATCCCAGCAAACACCTAGGATGACTTCGCCCACATGCCTGCGACAGGCGCACCAGAATACGGCACGCTCTAATTCCTTTTGGAGGGAGACGCAAGCAGCTGTTTTTTGTCCTGAAAAAAAATGTAATTGTAGTTTAAGGCCACCATTTCAGGCACGTGCTTTTTGCAGATTTCTGTTAAATCATTCACTGTATTTTGGTATTAATGTCGTGATAAATTCACGCTGAGGTTTGAAATAGGTTTACCTGTATTGGATGAAGTTGTGTCGAAAACCATACCAACGACATTCTGTTCACACTCCCAATCGACCAGAAGTTGTTTGGTTGCTGTTTATATCAAGTCTCCTTGAACCAGGCCAGCTTTTTGAGTCAAATGCGGAAGAGGTGGGACTCCAAGAAGCTTTGTGCCATTGACACCAGACACAAGAATGAGCAGGCGGTCATCAGTGCCTTTGGAATCCAGCGTGTCCATAAGTTTACCATCCCAGTGCACATGTACTTTGTCTGATGGTTGCCATTCATCCATGATTTTTAAACTTATTTCTGACACGATGGAAGCTCGGTATCGGTGGGCCGTCCTTGCATTTAGACTCAGCTTTGATGTATCTCCACCACATGCAGATACAAGGGAGTACACAATTGCACTCAGCTGGGTCGGCGAGATGTTGTTTCGAACACTGCATGAAACAAGTTCTGCCGACTTCAGAATATCATGGGGCACAAAAATTGAAACTCCCTCTTTCACTGTTCTCCGATGTTTTCTCTTTGGTTCAGCAGTGCTGGCCTCATCAATGTCATCGTCCTCATCAGAGCTAATAGGTGAATCAATATCAGCCTGTACATTCTCAGCATGATCACATTGCTCTCTCTCTCTTGTCGCTTCTCTTCTCGCATCTGCCTTTTCTGTCGCTTCTGAACCTTTTCTGTGAGTACTTTGTTTACCCCAGAGTAGGTAGCTACTCTGTCACTTAGCATGCTTTTCATAAAGAGTATGTCAGTATCGATGGCATCTTGTTCGGCCTGAGTTTTCCCCTTTTTCGCAGCCGCCATGTCTTTCAACACTGTGTTCTTATAAAATTTCATCGCCAGGCTCAATTCTGATTTAAACTTCATAATTCCAGGATCATCAGCCCGTCTTCTATCCTCATTCTTTTTCATAAGCATCATGTAGTCTTTGTCATAGTAAGTTTTAATCACTCGACCAATATTGTTCCTGCCTGTAATGGTCGGGACATTCGCCTTCTGGTAATGCAAAAGCACATTGTCAATGGTGGCAGATAAAGCCTGGTCCCAATGCATATCCCGAAGGTTTGCTAACAGACACAGTAAGACCTGCCTATTAGTTGGCAGTTTGCAGCCCTTTATTTCCTTTTCTTCTTCTCGGGGTACGGTGCCCAATAACATTCTGACATACTCATCATCTTGCCGTGTATCCATGATTAAATTCTCTATTCACAACATCAAATCACTGTCAAGGGAAAAGAAAAAAGCATCATTAAAATTAAATGCAATAAAATAATACGTGGAAAATTTGTGGGTCAGCGTTCCAGACCCGGAAATGAAAATCTGATAAAATGTGCTATTTTCACACTTATTTATGAAGTTCATAAGCTGAAATAGCAATACTTGCTGGTACGACGGTGCTAGCTCAAACATGCACCGATCTCCAAGAAAATTTACAGGGGTGTTTCCTAGATAAATACACACTAAAACTTTGAACAGCATTGTAGGACCATTTTTTGATTTTTGGAGGGCAACGGTCACACCCTAATATATATATATATATATGTATGTATCGGCTTCTGCGTTCATGTAAAATAATTTTTAAAAAAATGTGAAGGGACTCTGACGCATTAACCAATGGAAATACAATTCAATCGCAGAAAAGACCCAAGTTTATTATTCACATTTTAAATTCGATGTTATCTATCACTTTCCGCCAAACTGATGTTTTCACTGAATGTAAAACACGTGTAAACAAATTTTATTTTTAATGAATAAAGCTTTAACAGGCGTATATATATATATATATGCACATTAACATCAACTTGTTAATTCACGTATGACGAGAGCTTTACATTTCAATTTTCAGAATGAAGTTTAATATAATTGTGTGTGTATATATATATATATGTGTATATATAATATATATATATATATATATATATATATAAACACGTGTTGAAGAAAAAAGAGCACTTGTAGTCTCTCTTCACATGAAGGTCAAGCTGGTGCTCCGCTATTAGGCATGGTTTGGTTGAGTCGTTCCTCCACCTGTGTTCGAGACCAGGTGATGGTAGACGACATGTAAATTACTCTTCGTTTTAAACGGTTGAGGAGGAAGTGATGGAGGAAAATGTTTCTGCTTATATAGTTGCGCACTTTTTGTACTAATTTCAGTAGTGTTTTCAGATTTTACAGATAATTGTAATTTTTACCAGTGAAATCGTATTAAATTCATTAACATTAAAATTATATTATTTTTTTATGCACGAGGGGGGGGCCAAAGGTGAATACCGCAAAACGCCCCTCCCCCAAATAAAAAGCGAAGAAGAGAGTCAAAATAAAGTTCGAGAGTTATCATCCAAAGCTTCATCCCCATTTTTCTCTTCATTTCATCCGCGGCTTTCATTCTTTATTCCTTAATTTTCTATCATTCTCAGTTTTATGTAATTTAATTTTTAGATTTCACTGATGAATTTGTCTCAATCCTTCGAACACTTAGTTATACCCCATTTAGAATATATATATATATATATAATATATATATTTAGGAGAAATCCAATGACAAGGAGAAATGTAAATGCCATGAAAAGTCTTCTTTAATGCGCGAATAAGTGGCCGAACAGGTAAAATTTTCAAAACTAAAGAAGTTTCGAGTATTCGCGAACACAGCATAAAATGTAAAACTGATGTCACTTTAGACAATTTTAAAATTCTTGGTTGTAATACTTGTCCCAACTCACTAAGAATTTTGGAATCGCTTTTCATTAAAACATTGTCCCCCAGTCTAAATGTTGACTCATCTGCCGTCCCCCTCAATTTGCTATGATCCCTCCTCCTTCCCCAATTCCTTATAATCCCCCCTTCCCCAATCGCCCTCGCCATCTCTTGTTTTTCCCGTCTTGCCTCTGCTCAAATTAGTTAGCCTCGGAAACTGCAGTGAAAGGTTAGTTAGTTTCATTATTCCAGTGTACTATTGTTAATTTTTCCAGTGTTTTAATTTCACATTTACTATATGTATTTAAAAATAGCTTCTTAATTTTTATATGTAAATCTGTATAACTTAGAATTTAACCCTCTTTTCTCAGTCTTTTAAAATTTGTCTGTATGAATAGTTTATAGAAATTTTCTGTTTTGTTTTTCATTCAATATTGATTTTAATTTCACATTGTTATTAAACAGCCTGAAGATGAGCGTATTGCTCGAAACGTTGCGCATTAAAGAAGACTTTTCATGGCATTTACATTTCTCCTTGTCATTGGATTTCTCCTAAATATTAAATTGAAGCGCTGTAGAAGCAACCCGCATGATTATATATATATATATATATATATATATATATATATATATAAATATCTGTGTTTGTGTGATGTTAATTAAACCGAAGCTAGGGCTTCTGCTGTTTATATAAAATTTAACCAAACCTCCAGGAACAGAGCGTGCATGTCCATTACAACGAAAAGAATTGTTGTGTGTGTGTGTGTGTGTGTGTGTGTGTGTGTGTGTGTGTGTGTGTATATACACCTTACCTTATGAACCTTATGTTGTTTCGTGCGTTGGTCTCTCTTCAAACGGAGGTCAAGCTGGTGGCCCCGCCTCTAGGTCTGGCCTGGTGGAGGAGCGAGTTGCTTTCTTGCGCTCTCCACCGTACATAGCCAGGCACGCCCGGCTCATCTGGTACTGTCCTGAGCCAGGCATCTAGTCTTTTCTTGAAGACTTCAACTTTGACCCCCGTTACGTTTCTGAGGTCCTTAGGAAGCTGGTTGAAAAGTCTTGCCCCCCCAGACAACCAAGCTATTTTCCTTCAGGGTTGAGGAGGTCCCTTGTCGGGCCTTTAATTTGGGAACACTACACATTCTGCCTTTCCTATTTTCCAGTGTTGTTTGAATGGTAATTGGGTTTAGTTTTAGGTTTGGTACCAGTATTTCGATCATTTTCCATATGTAGATTATGATGTACCTCTCTCTTCTTCTTTCCAGTGAGTGCAGATTTAGTTTACGTAGTCTTTCCCAGTAGTTGAGTTCTTTGCAGCCATCAATCTTGGCTGTGAAATGCCTTTGCGTTTCTTCTAATTTATTAGTTTCTTCCTTTTTATATGGGGACGTCAAAACTGAGCAGTATTCAAGTTTTGGTATAATCAGCGTTTTTAGCAGGGGAATCATTACTGTCCTGTCCCTTCTCTTGAACGTTCTTAGAACCTGTCCGGCGACTATTTTTGCTTTATTTATCGCTATCTGATTTTGTGTTTCGAATTTCGCATCATCCGTCATTATTATCCCGAGATCAATCGCTTTCATGCTTCTCTGAATTTCCTGTCTATCTGGAGCATAATATGCAGTCTGTTTAAGTTCTTCTTTTCTACCATATCTCAAGAGCTGAAATTTCTCGGCGTTGAATGACATGTTGTTGTCTTCTGACCATTTGTATATTTTGTTCGTGTCCCTCTGCAAGGCCTCCACGTCATGTACATTAGGGTGGATCACTTTTCACTTTTTTTTTAAATTATAGCTGGTCAAAGTTTTTCCCATGATTTGGTTCAGTGGAAGTACACTGACACCATTTGTACCAAAATCGATCAATATTTAGGGGTCGCGCATCGACCTTGAAAATTTCAATTTTGGAAATTTGGCCAAATTGACAATTTTTTACTGAATAAAGATAAATCATCAAATTACCATATTTTCTGAATCCTCTCAGTGAAAGAAATCCTCTCAGATACTTACCAAGTTAATAGGACAAGTGGTTTAGAAGTTATACTCACCTTGAGATAGCATTAAAATTTAAAATACCGTATTTGTCCCCGTACCTCCATATGCTGTCTGCCATTGTCTGCTTTTTAGGATAAGATAAAACGAATAAGGAAAGATCAAATGTATTTTGTATTAAAACGGTTTACCGATATCACTAAAGGCACTTACTCCGGTGCCCCTAACTAGGTTCAAAAACTGTATGAATCGTGGTTAGAACACACGTCATCTTAAGGCGTGCGCCATGTACTCTCTCTGCTAACTCCCTTTCCCTCTGCGCTACGTCATCTTGGCAAGTGACGACTTCTTGAAGTCACCGAGTTCTTTCCGGCTCTTTTCCACGAGCTGAAGAAGACCCTGCAGCTGTGACTCGTCTTTTGTGACAGTGTTCGCGTAATCTTCTATCAGTTTTATCCCTCTCTCTGCCACGTCGTTGGTAACTTTCAGATGCGAGATGACATTCTTCAGATCACAGTAGTTCTTATCTTGATCCCACTTATTCACCGGCAGAGTGAGCCACGTAGACGCGCACACCTGCAGGCCTGTGAACACGAACCACGATGACTCATCGATCAGGTCCGGAAGGCGCGTCGTGTCATCAACCGAGACGTTGTCATACGTGAAGTCCTCGGGCACAGCGAGGCGGCACAGCTCTTTGCCATCTCGTGCTTCACAGTGTCTTCCACTTTGTCACTGCAGAGGGCGAAAACGACGGTCTGAGGCCTCAGATACCACAAGTGCCGCCTGATCACTGCCAGTGAAGCCTCTGCAATCTCGCGATCCACAGCCCTGTACTGCAGAAGACGCTGGTACAACACAAGGTCATTCAGCGGGGCATCAGCTGCGACAGGAGCCGCCAGCCAGGCAGGTGCGTAGAGGAGTGCAGTAAATAGTACCACTCTCTGAAGTTTCTGTACCAGCTCGTCGTCGAACTCCAGCTGACCGCTGAACATCAGGAGCTTCGTGTAGTAGATGATCTGAAACGAATACGCACTGTGATGTATAAATACCGATACCACTCCATATAAGTTTGTTTAATGGTAAATTATTTATCTTATTTTTTTCTGGTAGGGACTTCAAATGGCTGTTTGCAGAAGGCAATACAATATTTAACTTCTAATTCAAAATACCAACCTTGGCCATCCACCTCGCATGATGGTAGGCTCACGAGGCCCCGAGTACCAGGAGTGTAATCTCCGCCACTTCTCGGTAGTCTTCTCTGACAAGACCAGAAGCGGTGCCGAGGAACTTGACTGACTCAGCCACGTCACCTCCGCTCGATCTGCTCGCGATAAGTCGAGAGGTCGAGCTTGTCCCACCTGAAAGGGGAGTTATGAAAATATTGCATGAAAACGACTGAAGTTTCCCTTTTCGACTGCTATTAACATCATTAGTAGAAGGACGCTGATATCTCAATTGCTCTGAAGGCAAAAAATCATTGGAGAAAACAAATGCGCCTTAGACTTGAAATTCACCTTCTCCTCAGATACTGGAACAAAGGTTCAGTTGGTGCTGTGGTTCTTCCAAACGCGGTGATGACCACTGCCCCCACGATGAGCTCCATAACGTGATGGCGACAGCCCAGCTGGAAGAGCGGTTTACCAAGCATGTTCTCCAGCCGGACCACCGCACCCTGCACCCTCCCCGTATTGGAGGAAGTTGTGTCGAAGCACAGTCCAATCACGTTGTTCTCGCATCCCCAGTCTTTGAGAGCACGAAAGGTCGCCTGGGCCTGGGACAGACCGGTGCCGTCAGCAACAGTCGGAACGGCCAGCAACTTTCCTTCTGTGCATTGGGGAGCTCCGGAGATGAGAATCGCCTGGCGGTGCTCCAATGATCCAAGAGAGTCCTGAAACGTATGTCATACATGCCAATCCATTATCGTCCACTGGAATATGTCAATCCACTGTCGTCACTGGAACATGTTAATTCACTGTCGTCCACGGTGAGGGCAAAACTGACCTTGATTACTTTACCGTCCCAGTGGACGACAGCATGCCTCGGAGATACGAAGGATTTCTGCACAGCTGTCGACACTTCACAACGATGTGCCACTCTTCCACGGCGAGACGTGTCCTTCGAGATACTGAATTTGTCCAGGTCTGCGGGCGGATCTGCCGAACGTAGGACTGCCGCCACGACACTTGCCACCTATGTGCGAAATTGAAAGGAAATTGACAAGGATGCGTATGGTTTTTATGTGACAAAATAATCACTAAATTTTCCGTCGTTACGTCTATTATATCTTTGTCAAGGAAAGATCATTACTGATATATACACACCTGATTATTGGACATCCGGAAGCGATCAGCCACTTCAATAACAGCCGGTGCATTGAGGATGCGGTGAGGAAGGCTGATTGATACAGTTGATTCTCTCGGCTGTCCGGTATGGTGGTTCTAGCTGTGATTCGGAGTTGCTCGATGATCTGCTTTCTATAGATTCATCGTCGCTCTCAGCTTCGGTTCCTAATTTCGTTTTTGAGGTGCCTGGCTCATCACGAGATGTTGTGTCTTGAGAGTTGCCGTTTTCTCTTGACGACGAACACTTTATCATTCCCACTCATTGTTGCCTGGCGCAGGCCCCGTTGATCCTCATAAAATTTAATATCTTCTTGTTGTTGTTGTCTGAGAGCAGTCGAATTTTCTGTATCTCTTCAATAGCATCGGGAGCTCCGATGTCCCAGAGCTTGTTCAGATTTTCTGAAAACTTCTCCCTGCTTTCCCGCGTCACTGTCTCTCATCTCTGCTCTTCTGCAGCAAGCGCCACTCTTCCCACAGTAACTCCAGTTTTCTTTCGCAGTTACGCCTCGTGATCGTCTTTTATACGTGCCATGTTCCAAAATGCCAGAACATTGGCCACCGTGTCTTTTACGGCGGCCTTCCTGTCAGTAGTTTCCTGCCTTGGCATAGAAGAAGTACTGGAGAACTTGATGGATGGGTGGTTGGCAATTTGGCACCACCGATCGAGGAAGATGGCTGACCAATTAAGAAGACGTCCGTGGCTGACCTTAGAGAAGGTGGTGCTGTTGTTGCTGCTTTCTCTTTTCCAGAATAAGTAACTTTCAGAGTCTTCCCACTCCTGGTTGTTAACAGTTTATCCATTGTACTAAAGTCTAGACTTATCAAACAAGAATCAATTGACACAGTTGATCTGTAAAAAGCAAACTGTGATTAGTAAAAATATTGGTCATAGACATAGCGTGTGTGTGTAATTGGGATTTTAGGATGCGCCAGCTACTGATGCTATGATTACGTCCATAACGGCGGAAAAATATGATATTTTAAATTTTAATGTTATATCTAGGTGAGTGTAACTTCTAAACCACTTGTCCGATCAACTTGGTAAGTATCTGAGAGGATTTCTTTCACTGAGAGGATTCAGAAAATATGGTCATTTGATGATTTATCTTTATTCAGTAAAAAATTGTCAATTTGGCCAAATTTCCAAAATTTAAATTTTCAAGGTCGATGCGCGACCCCTAGATATTGATCTATTTTGGTAGAAATGGTGTCAGTGTACTTCCACTGAACCAAATCATGGGAAAACTTTGACCAGCTATAATTTTTTGAAAAAAGTGAAAAGTGATCCACCCTAATGTACAGTGCTTACAATAAGTCTCGCGCCTCTGTCTCGTCCCAAGCTAGTCTGTTAGGTATAAAATGGGCGGTCCTTATGGCAGCGGAGGTGTGTTCGGATTGGTGCACATAATTGCTTTAACCCCATCAATGACGTCCATTATTACGTCACTTCTGCTACATTTTAGCATTTAAAATACAAATGATTAAGAAGCAGAATGACCAAGTTTCCGGATGTTGGGATGGTTATGGAGCAATCCTAGTCATCATAATACTAGCTGGGCATTACATTATACCGTCTCAATATATACTGTAGACTATAGAGAACGATTAATTCGGCAAATATCCCAAATCATGGCATGATACCTAAGTTATTTTGACGCAGGTCTAAATTATTTGCTCAAATGCAATGATTGATATTAAGTAATTGTTGGGAATTGTTGTCAATATTGTTGTTTGTGATACATATCCTACGTGAAGAATCTAATGATCAAATTCCTCAGTGAACCTCTCACGCGCTCGCATTTCGAGGAAGTCACGGTCATCTCACTAATAGATAGTTTATCCATTGTTTTAAGTGGTAACCTATTCCATCTTATGAAAGTCATTAGTCTAAAGCAAGACTGGTGGGCCGTGAATCAGAGAAATTTGCATTTGATTTGTTCATCTTAATTATTACGTAATATAGTATACTGTATATAATTATTAGTATATAAGAGTTTATTGGTAGCATATCATATGACAATTCCCATAAACATGTGATGGCCTCGATGTTGCCAGTTTTATTTTTTTCCTGAAACTATTACCTTCTCATAGTTTGTTTCAACAATGCATATATTATCATTTCCACGAGCGTAGACATTGCAAGAAAAGATTCTAACTAAGGATACGTAAAGTTCTTTCATGGTCACAATATATACTTTTATAGATGTCAAACATAAAAATATAATAAAATTCCATATTAACATAAATTATATTCGATACACATTTACGTCATGGCTTTAACATCAGTATTTCGTATGGCTTCCTCCGGCATCAATAATTTCTTGCAATCGTTGCGGCATAGAAGAGGCCAGATTGTAGGGAATGTTTGGTGTTCGACGTAAGCTCTCCCAACTATTCCTCGTGTGAGCTAAAAGTGCTTCAAATGTTCTTTCATTGCGTTGCTCCCATTCGTTAATCATTATTGCCCAAAGGTTTTCAATCGGATTCATATCAGGAGAACGTGGTGGCAGAATTAGATTAATAATCTCTGGCTCCCTTTCCTCCTCCCTTCGTAATTCCCCACCCAACCTCGTTTCATTCGACATAGCAACGCTTACCTCCATCCTCATTCCACTTCCTTCATTAAACCTATTATCGCTTTTACTGTCCCTTCCTTCCATCCTTCAATGCCAGCGTTCTTAAACCTAGCACATAAATTATATAATATGGAATCTAACACCTTAGATCTCTACGCATTCATGTTACTTGAAGACGCCTGTGTCTTAGGGGAATGTAAGTGTTGAGAGTGGGCTTCAGGCTTAGTCTATAGATTTCTACAGATGACCTTGAACGCTCCAACTATTTAAAAATGATTATTTATTACGCACATCATATGGCATAATACACACATGAATTTAAGTATCTTACACTATAGGAATGGAATTGAATCCTACCAGAGTTAAAAAGTCGCAAAATATGATAGATTAGTTTGTATTAAGAGGTTACTAAGAGAAAAGGATTTGGGATAGAGCGGAAGGCAGAGAGTATATTTTCTCGAGTTTCGGTTATTATTAACGTTATATGGATACATTGCCATGCGGTGTGATCAGAGAGAGAGAGAGAGAGAGAGAGAGAGAGAGAGACACACACACACACACAGAGAGAGAGAGAGAGAGAGAGAGAGAGAGACACACAGAGAGAGACAGAGAGCTTTTAAATCACACCTTTTAAATGGTTTGTGGGTAAGGGCTTCACTTATGTTATTTTAGTCCAGGGTAGTTTATGTGGAGGTGTTAACGTAACTTGCACTTGGGACTGTTAATTGTAAGACAACTACCACAGCTGGGACTGAGACACGTTATCCCCTGCATACTCTATATACAGGGCGTCCCAAAAAAATGTATACACACTTTAAATACTTATAAAGGCAGTGTTTATTAAAATACATTTCATTTTCAAAATGTAATAGAATCTACAGACATTATTTAATTGTTTTGTCAACGCCTATTTTCAAACTGACGTCCGTTCTGGTCCAGGCACTGCTGATAACGCGAAGCAATGGAATCGCAAAATCACGAAACATTTCGTTTGGTATTTGTGTGCATTCTCGTTCAATGGCTGCTCTCAATTCAGCGACTGTTGCAGGTTTTATAGCGTAGACTTTGTCTTTTAAGTATCCCCATAAAAAAAAGTCTAGTGGTGTGAGGTCTGGTGAACGCGGAGGGTATTCTACGAAACCCCTTCGTCCAATCCACATCCACATCCCCGGATCATCTTCATTAATAGCATGGACTAATCTTGGAATGTAACTTTTCCATTGACAGCGCTTCAAAATGCGTTGGACAGACGATTCTGAAATTCCTACCTCACGACTCGCTTGCCGCACAGATTTTCTTGGACTTTGGTGATACGTTTCCAGTACTCTTTCTTGCTTTGTGGGGCTTGTCGATGTCCGTGGTCTTCCGGAACGCTTCTTGTGGACATTCTGAACAGTTCCATCGGCTTCAAACTTATCTCTAATTCGAGTGATGGTAAGTCGCGTTGGTGGATCTGTTTGAAACTCCCTCCTAAACTGTCTTTGCACTTCAACTGCGTTTTCACACTTCCAGTAGCATTTTAGAATGAATTTCCTTTGTTCAAAGCTTAGTCTGACTGCCATTATTAATTCTAATGGGTTTAACTTGGAAAGAAAGAAACATCAATTGAGCTATCAGCTGTTAAAGTGTGTATACATTTTTTTGGGACGCCCTGTATATCTATATACAGTATGTCTCTATATATAAATAGATAGAGTGATCGACACAACGATAATGTGGACGTCATTGATGGGGTTAGAGCAATTATGTACACCAATCCGAATACACCTCCGCTGCCATAAGGACCGCCCATTTTATACCTAACAGACTAGCTTGGGACGAGACAGAGGCGCGAGACTTATTGTAAGCACTGTACATCGCTGATTTTTCTGCTGATCTTTGTATCGTCTGCAAAGGATGTTACTATACTATTGCTGTTTACTCCGCTGTCTATGTCTGTTAGCATGATAATGAACAGGAGTGGGGCCAGTACTGTCCCTTGTGGTACTGAGCTGCGTACTTCCGATTCTGATGATGATATACCTTGAATTTTGACGACCTGCAGACGATCACTAAGGAAGTTGTAGATCCATTTTCCCACTTTGCCTGTTATTCCCATGTCTTTAATTTTATGTGCTATTATACCATGGTCACATTTATCGAAAGCTTTAGCAAAATCTGTGTATATGACATCGTAGTTGTCATTGCCTTCCAATGCATCTAGGATATTGTTGTAGTGCTCTATTAGTTGTGATAGGCATGATCTACCTGATCGGAATCCATGCTGATTTTCGTTTAATCTTTCCCGTGTCTCCAGGAAATCATAAATTTTCTCTCTAACTATTCTTTCAAATACTTTGGTGAGGTGGGACATCGATGGCAATGGTCTATATTTCTTTGCTTGAGATCTGTCCCCTCCTTTATACAGGGTGTACATAAAGTCAGGATCTATTTTTGTGAAGCACTTGGAAATTATATGGAATTCAATCATAAAATGATAAAGTGGTAACATTTATTAAATAATTAAGAGTAGGATTCGACGTGACGCCCATCAGTATCCCTGCACAGCTCAAATCGTTCCGCAGCATTTCTAAACACATTTTGGAGCATTTGCGGGGTTATGTTATCTGCAGCAGTTCGTATACGTGTACGTAAGTTTTCAAGACTCGTAATCTTCGTCTGATAGACGTGCGATTTGATAAAGCCCCATGCAAAGAAATCTAAAGGGGTTAAATCTGGTGATCTCGCTGGCCAAGGTCTGTTGCTTCCGCGTCCGATCCAGCGATTTGGAAAACGTCCATTTAGATAATCCTGAACAATTTTGGCATAGTGACAAGGAGCACCATCATGTTGATAGACGACGGTACTAACAATCCTATCCCCAATCAGCTGAGGTTCAAGGAATTGCTGCAACATGTCCAGATAAATAAGCCCCGTAACTGTAGCTTCAGCAAAGAAAAAAGGACCATAAACCTTAGATTTTGTTAAACCCATCCAGACATTAACTTTAGGTGAGTCTCTTTCCCAATTTTGGACGAAATCATTCGGTCTTTCATCTGCCAAAATTCGACAGTTATGGCGATTTACTTTTCCACACGTATGGAAAGTGGCTTCATCACTAAAGAGAATGTTGTCCGTTAAATTATCACTCCAGATTTGTTCTACGAGATCAGCACACACAGCACTTCGTCGAGGGAAATCTTCCTCATGTAAATCATGTAAAACCTGCAAATGATAGCTTTTCTTCTGCAAATTAACTTTCAGAATTTTGTGCACAGATGACGTCGGGAGGCCGAGTCTGTGTGATGCAGCACGAACGGACGTACGTGGCTCCTCAGTGATAATTCCGCGTACTGCATTCACGGTAAGATCTAACATACACGGTCGTCCTGATCTTGCTTCATCATTTACAGATCCCGTTCGTTTAAATTTGTTCACCAATTTTCGTATTGTCTTGTCTATTGGCCCCGGCTTATGAAATCTCCTTCTAAACTTCTCTCTGATGTCATTGTATTTCTTTCCCTCGATTCGCCAAATTACTATTGCCACACGCTCTTCTGTATTCATTCTAAGGGCTTCTGAAAAGAAAAATAGAAAAAAATAATTATTTCACAAAAATAGATCCTGACTTTATGTACACCCTGTATATAGGGACAATGTTTGCTCTTTTCAAGATGCTCGGTATTTCCCCAGTGTCTAGGGATCTTCTCCATATCCAGTATAAAGGTGTAGCTATTTCATTTTTACAGTTTTTAACCAATAATGCGTTCCAATTGTCCGGACCTGCAGCTGAATGTAGTTTCATTTGTCCTATCGATACCGTCCAGTTTTTCTTTTATTGCTTTCCTGTCATTATCTCCACAGTTACCTAACTTCGCCTCCACTCTCTTTCTTTTGCGGAATAGTCTTCTCTTTTGCCTTTCTAGCCAGCTCTTCTTTCCTTTTGGCTGTGATTTCGGAGCATATTTTTCTAAAATTCTCAGCGTTTTTTCCTCCAAGGTTGTTAGCATTTCTAAAGTTGTTTTATTCTCGAAAATTGTTGTCCATTCTATTTGGGCCAAGTGCGATCTCATTGCTTCCCAATTTATAGTCTTCGAGTTTAAGTTAAAGGCCCCGAATTTACTTCTTTCCACAATATGTGTATTGTCTTCTAATGCTGCCGTCATATTTGTTGATATCTCGATTAAGTTGTGGTCTGAGATAATGATTGGGGTTATTTTTATATCAGCAATGAAGTTCGTGTTATTCGTGAATACCAGATCCAGGCAGTTGTTTTTTCTGGTATTTTCTGTTATCTCATGTGTCAGCATAAACTCATTTGTGAGAGCCATCAACATTTTTGCTTGTTCCTGGTCTTCTCTTGTGCCCCCCTTGTCCTGGTGATATATATTCCTATTCACCTTTTTGTATTTTATAAATGGGAAGTTAAAGTCTCCGCAGATCATTATATTGGGGGATGGAGGGTTTATGTCCTTTATTAGCTTTCTAATGTCATCAATGGCTTCCGAGAATTTTTCGGTTGGGGTACTTGGAGGTCTATAGATGACTATTACTATCAAGTTTAGTTTTCTATTTTCACTGCTAGGAGTTCCACATAGCTGTTTGATTTACTTGTTATCGTCTCTGTCATTTGGGCGACCATTTGAGAAAATTAGGTAATAAAAAATGTATATTTATATATATATATAAAATTTTGCTGCTCTATATATATATATATATATATATATATATATATATATCAGCAAAATTATATATTTTTTATAGGTGTGCTGATTGTTGTGGTTTATTTTTTTTCTTTCAGGAACTCCGTGTGATGTTTTGTATGGTTTAAAGTAAAAAAATATTTGTTAAAGGCACTAATTTATACTGGATCAAATACGGGCTGATTACACTGGCCAACAAAATGAAACTTTTTTTCTCATCACAAACATGATCACACTTTTCTTAATGCAGTTTTCGCGCTGATTCCGAATCTGGTTTTATTTCTTTTCTAGCACGTATAGTTATATAGATACACTGGTTTTGATATTTTTAAGTTTTTGATATTGCTAAGAAAATTTATGGATGTATAGATCACACTTAGGAATGCTAAACAACAAATACATCATATACCTTATTCAATGTACTTATAAATAAAGAATATATACATTATTTTATTAAAAGCGCTGTGAGTGTGATTTCCTTTTGTAAATTTGGCCTGGATTGTCACGATACAGCATCCAACAATGGTCCGCCATCATGCTTTCATTCCAATATCCTTGGTAGCGCTTCTCCATCATCTGAATATCTTGATGGAAGCGCTCTCCTTGCTCGTCACTCACTGCACCGAGGTTTTCAGGAAAGAAATCTAAGTGGGAATGCAGGAAGTGAATTTTTAACGACATTTGACACTCCATTTCTTTGAAGGCATCAAGGAGGTTCTTGACTCCATCCTTATACGCAGGTGACTTGTTGCTTCGAAGAAAGTTTTCACATATCCATTTGAACGCCAGCCAAGCCTTCAATTCCAGCGGACTTAGGACTTTTTCAAATTCAGTGTCATTCAAAACCTCCCTTATTTCTGGCCCAACAAAAATTCCTTCCTTCAATTTTGCTGCAGTAACCTTCGGAAATTTCCTTGAAAGGTATTGGAACCCTTCAGAATTGACTTTACCCATTGCTTTAAAAAAATTCTTCATTAAACCAAGTTTAATGTGAAGAGGTGGCAGATAGATCTTTTGGGGATCCACTAAAGGAACAGACTGGACATTGCTTATCCCTGGGACATATGTATACCTAAGTGGCCAGTCACTTTTGGTGTAATGTTCTATAGTGGCGCGACTGTCTCACAGGCAAAGGAAACAACAAAATTTTGTGAATCCTGACTGCATACCCATAAGCATTCCTATAACTTTTAGATCTCCACAAACATTCCATTGATGACTGTCGTATTTGATTGCCTTAAGTAGTATATCCATATTGTCATATGGCATTATATTACCATTATGCAAAAGAACTGCTTTCAGGCTTCTCTGCGACGAATCAATAAAGAGGCGCCACTCAGATGCCACATACGTCTGAGATATGGCTGTAAATAGTCCATTGATGTCATGGCAATAACAGAGAGGACCGTCTACTGAAAAGAATGCTGTTAATTCAAAATTCCGCTTTCGGTAGTAACTAATACGAACATTGTTCTCAAGTAAATTGTTCTCCTTTAGTCTTGAGGCGAGAAGCTCTGATTTCTCTTTAGACAGCGATAAGTCTCTAACAAGATCATTCAACTGTCCTTGGGTTAACTTTTTAGGCTCTAAATGTCTACCTTCAAAAGTGTACTCTGGTTCTGTAGATGGTCCGGAAACGCCAGTTGCACCTTCATCACTTTCCATGTCATCTATGATAGAATCTAGCCTATCACTTGGGGGAATTGGAATGGGCAATGTTTCATCATGTTTTACTGGTCTACGTGCTGAATCCAAGTTTGGATATACAATCTGGTGTTTGTTCTTGGCAGAAAACCCCATTAAGTTCACACTACAAAAATAACAGTCTTCATGATGATCTCTCGGCTCCCTCCATATCATGGGTATGGCAAATGGCATTGAAGCTTTCTTTTTGTTAAGCCAATCACGTAATCCATTTGAACAGCCAGAACAGATTTGATGTGGCGCCCATGGTTTATCTTGGTCACCTAGATGGCAACCAAAGTATAGCTTGCATATTTTCTTAATGTCGGTTGTAATACTTCATCGCTGTGTTTTAGTTGTCAACTGGCCGCATACGAAACAGAACTTGTCGGGGTCATTCTTACATTGTCGAGGCATGTTGACTGACCTGAGAAAACTATAAATTCAAAAAAATGTACACCAACTTGACACAACAAGTTCTTGGACTGGACTGATCTTTTGACACACAAAGCACGGCGTTGTTGCCTGAATCACAATGCTGCTAGACGTAAAAGCTCACACCTGAAATACATAAGATGTATAATTAAGATAATTGAAATAAATAAGATGAATAAACTAAAAAAACACAATAAAATAAACACAATCAAATGTTGAAATATTAGTATTTTGCCTATTTAAAATGGTTAAATCTGTGTAGTTATATATATGCCTTCATCTTGAAAACTATACGTGCTAGAAAAAATCTGAATGCAGTTTTGGAATCAGCGTGAAAAATGCTATCCAGCCACCACAAATTTTACTCTGATGAAAAACCTTTGTTGACCAGTGTTATCGGATTACTGCTGTTTATTTTTTCAGGACAAATCCCTGTGATGTTTTGTATGGATAGACATCGTATATTCCTCTGCTTTTATAGGAATGTATATTTATTTTCAATATATTTTTTGAAATTGGATTCAATAATTTGTCTAAATAAAGAGTGATGTGATGGTGTTTTATTTAATTCTTTAAGTTGTATATAAAAACGTTATTATTATTATTTAATTATACCAAATGGCTGGTTAGGCCTTCTAAATCAGTTGGCGGGTTAATCCAGGGCGTGTCAGATACCCCCATTCGTGGAGAGACGCGAAACGATTTGATTTTCGATCTTGTATTCGAGAGAGAGAGAGAGAGAGGGTGAGAGGGTGAGAGGGCGATAGGGAGAGGGGGGGGAGAGAGAGAGAGAGAGAGAGAGAGAGAGAGGGAGGGAGGGAGAGAGGGAGAGAGAGAGATTGGAACATAATTTAGCCTAATTGCGCATGAATTGACTGACGAACCTAAGGTGTTGTAAAGATTTATGGCATGTATCAGATATCGCCATTCGTGGAGAGGCGTCAAACGTTTTGTTATTTAGGTCTTGTACTCGAGAGAGAGAGAGAGAGAGAGAGAGAGAGAGAGAGAGAGAGTAGAGAGAGAGAGTTGAGGCTGAAATGTGAGGTATAATTTAAACGCATATCTTATCTCGAATCTTGGAAAGCAGAGATTTGCTAATAAAACCAGGATTTATCTTGGAACAAAATTTATAACAACTAGTACAGTTCTCGTCGCTTCGCTGACGGTTAGACAGGCTAAACTACAGAAAAGAACGCAGCCGTGAAAATTTTGAGCTTCACATTGTGTCAACATTTCTGAATCTGGTATCTCCCAAAACCTCCTCACCCCCATTCATGCAACTTGGGGGCTAACCCCCTCCCCATTACCCCCACCCCTCCCCATTACCCCACCCATCCCCCATTACCCCCACCCCACCCTTCCCCCATTACTGCCCGGGATAAATTTCACAAACAGACAAACAGACAGGCTAAACTACAGAAAAGAACACAGTCATGAAAATCTTGAGCTTCACATTGCCGCCCGTAATACAATTTCTGAATTTTTCTCACAATTTTTTCTCACAATTTCTGAAAGTGTGACGGACGGACGGACGGACAGACGGACAGCTCTCTTATTATAATATAGATTTTCTATAAGTACAATCCAAGTTTAGTATCCAAAACTTTAAAATCTGTTGAGAAAGGTTGGTCCCTTCATTTGCATGACCCATCATAGCATAACAATCATTCGTTATTTACCATTTTTCTTTGCGCTTTTTAAATATTTTAAAGTATGAAAGCGCTCAAACGTTCAGTGGTGTTGGATCCTCTCAAATGCGGTGCTAGCTTGTTCGGAGGAAAAGAATGAGTGTATGGTAACGCATTGTTAGGTAATAAATTTTTTTATTTATATATCTTCTTCTTCTTATTCTTATATATACTGTACCTACTGTACCTACCAACTGTACCTACCTACCTACCGTACCTACCTACCTACTGTACCTACCTACCTACTGTACCTACCTACTGTACCTACCTACCTATCTACTGTACCTACCTACTGTACCTACCTACCGTACCTACCTACCTACTGTACCTACCTACCTACCTACTGTACCTACCTACCTACTGTACCTACCTACTGTACCTACCTACTGTACCTACCTACCTACCGTACCTACCTACCGTACCTACCTACCTACCGTACCTACCTACCTACTGTACCTACCTCCTACTGTACCTACCTACTGTACCTACCTACCTACCTACCTACCTACCTACTGTACCTACCTACCTACCTACTGTACCTACCTACTGTACCTACCTACCTACCTACTGTACCTACCTACCTACTGTACCTACCTACCGTAGGTAGGTAGGTAGGTACAGTAGGTAGGTACAGTAGGTAGGTAGACTAGACAGTAGGTAGGTAGGTAGGTAGGTACAGTAGGTAGGTACAGTAGGTAGGTAGACTAGACAGTAGGTAGGTAGGTAGGTAGGTACAGTAGGTAGGTACAGTAGGTAGGTAGACTAGACAGTTTTATTTAGTAAAAGGTAGGTAGGTACAGTAGGTAGGTACAGTAGGTAGGTAGACTAGACAGTTTTATTTAGTAAATGATACATTAAAATCTTGTTTAGTTTTGAATGACGGCATAAAGTCACGGGATTTAAGTGGAATCTAATGGTGTGCATAAAAGTTTCAAAATTTTCGAGAACTTTTTAAAATATAAGGTTAAGGAATAAGTTTTTTCATTTTAACACAAAAAAGCTTAAAATCATTATTTTCGAAAACTTTTTAAAATATAAGGTTAGGGAATAAGTTTTTGCATTTTGACACAAAAAAAGCTTAAAATCATTATTTTCGAGAACTTTTTAAAATATAAGTTTAAGGAATAAGTTTTTGCATTTTGACATTTGAGTGTGACTTTTGCTATGGGTGACAATGGCCCCAAAAAATTGGAACACCTCGCAATCTTTATGTTTTGACACCCAATGGAAAAACACGTAACATTGTTTACACTGAAGTGCTACAAAATGTCTGATGTTTTCAAGGAATAAAAACAATTACCAAAACTTTGTGTTTATGTGTTCATTTAGTTTTGTTCATCTTTTTACCTTATTTTGACACACCCTTACATCCCGGGCAACGCCGGGTATCTCTGCTAGTAATATATATATAGCAACAAATTATAGATGAAAAAGACCGTAATATTGGACTTAAGTCAGGCGGAGAGTGAGATAATTAATGTAGTTTGACGTTTACACGAATTTTTAGATGAACTTTTTTCCGGAAATTTACATATGTAGGATAGCCTTTGCTTTCCGTACGAATTGTTCATTCTGGTGAAGCTTACACTCCACCTTAGACCCACTTTTAAACAGGGAAGTATATATATATATATATATATATATATATGAGAGAGAGGGATAAACAGATAAACAACATGATCGAGTGTTGCAATAACGGGGTCCTGCCCCTACGAATCGTGGAAGGACGTGCCTGGTCTCGACCCCGCCTCCACCTTAGGCATACTTTTAAAGGGGGAAGTGTATACGTATATATGAGAGAGAGAAATAAACAACATGATCGAGTGTTGCAATAATGGGGTCCTGCCCCTACGAACCCTGGAAAGATGTTTACACTCCACCTTAGGCCTACGTTTAGTGGGGATCATTAGGTCACCCTGACTATCAACCGCGGAAGGACGCACCGGGTCTCGACCCCGCCTCCACCTTACAGTTTAACGCTGATCATTATGTCACCCTGGCTATCACCGCGCTGGGTCTGGAGCCCGCCTCCACCTTACAGTTTCACGCTGATCATTAGGGCGCCCTGGCCAGCAATCACGATTTTTAGATGAACTTTTTTCCGTTAATTTGCATGTATAGGCTCGCCTTTGCATCCCGTACGAATTGTTCATTCTGTCGAAGCTTACACTCCACCTTAGAGTTTAACACGGATCATTAGGTCACCCTGGCTATCAACCGCGCCGGGTCTGGAACCCGCCTCCACCTTAGAGTTTAACACTCGACGCACATAAACATTATAGATGGGTGTGTACACTGTGCCAACGGGCTGATGGTGCCCGGAGGCACTGGCTGATTAAGCCAACTGGTTGATTAGGGGCCGTATAAGACAAAGGCGGCTCGGCTGAAGTCTTAATATGCGCTTCGCAGCTGCCCGGCGAACACCTCTCTCTCTTAGGTTAAGTATAACCCCTTTGGGGGGTTCAATGCAGATTGGGGGATAACTCCGCCTCCAAGTTGCATACCCCCCAGCGTAGTTCATTGCAGCTTGGGGAATAACTCCGCCTCCATGTTGCATAACCCATTGTTGCTCTTGCAACCCCATTTTCGGGGTGCGTTGCAACAAAGGGGAGTGGGGGACTGCAAAAAAGGGGTGGGTGGGGGTTGGCACTATGGTGGTGGGGGTGGCACTATGGGGGTTGGCACTCTTGCAACACTATGCAACATTTGCAATTGCACTGCACTCTACCTTTTTGCACCCATCCTACTTCTGTTCAGCAAAGTTTTTGAAAAAATTATAAAAAGTAGAATGCAGCAATATTTAGAATCCTACAATATATTATCTCCAAATCAATATGGCTTCCGTAATAATAAAACAACGGAAATGGATATTTTATCATAAATCTTATGGAATATGTAAATTTAGCTAAGGAGAATAAAGACATAATGATATCAATATTTATGGATTTGAGTAAGGCGTTTAATGTAATAAGTCATAACATTCTACTTAATAAATTATTTTCTTACGGCTTTAGAGGAGCAATCAGTGATTTGCTTAAAAGTTATTTGTCCGATAGATATCATTTTGTATCAGTAAATAAGGTTTGCTCAACTAAAGCGCTTGCCAAACATGGTGTACCACAGGGCTCAGTTGTGGGTCCACTGTTATTTTTATTATATATAAATGACCTTCCACGTTCATCGGATATACTGAACTTCATAATGTTTGCAGATGATACAACTGTCTCTTTTTCTTGCAAAGATGTTAATACAGCTAAGAATATATTTCATTCAGAATTCATCAGTGTAATGAAATGGTTGACCACCAATAAACTCTTCCTAAATACCAGTAAAACAAATTTCATGATTTTTACTAATAAAAGAAATGTATATCTGGATGAAAATAATGTTAATGAAATTGCCATAAAGGAGTGTACTGTAACAAAATTTCTTGGTGTAATGCTAGATAAGAATTTGCAATGGAGTGATCATGTAAATTGTATCGCGAAAAAGATTTCAAGGAGCGTTGCTATAATGTTGAAACTTAGAAATGTAGTCTCTAAACGAGTTTTATTGACTCTGTATCATACTCTTGTTCTTCCTTATATAACATACTGCACCTTTGTTTGGGGAAACTCCGCTAACAACGCATTAAATGGTAACTTTGTCATCCAAAAACGAGCAATAAGGTTATTATCTGATGCTGATTTCCTTGATCACTACAGTGCATTATTTAAAGAGCTAAACCTGCTAAAGCTCAACGATATAACCAAACTGGCACATTTTATTTTTATTTACAAGTGTAAGAACAAAATCATTAATTTTCAATGGGTAAATAGATATTTTGTAACTCATCAAGAAATCCACTCGTATCAGACCAGAAATAGATCAAAGCTTGTTATACCTCAATTTAGATTGTCTTCATCTCAAAAACTACCCATTTTCATTGGATTGAAACTATGGAATGACTTGCATGCCGATATAAAAAATATTGCGAATGTAAATGTGTTTAAAACCAAGTTGAAATCCCGATTAATAATGGCATACTAACAAAAATCTAGGATTAATGTCCACTAATATTGTTTAATACTGTCCATTAATATTGTTTAATATTGTAATACATGTTTTAACTATTAATAATACTTATTTACTTATTTATTTATTTATTATTATTAATTAATAACAACAGCTGCTTATTTTTAATAAGAGCCCAGTAAAGCCTAAAGCTTAAGGGCCAAATTAAATTAAATAAATAGTCGAGCTTCAAAATTATTCATGTCATTGTAAATTGAAAAAATGTATTTATTTTATTATTATTAATAAAGGTTATTCTTTTCTATTCTATTCTATACTAAGCATTAAAATATCCTGTTTATAATATTGTTTATCATATTATGCTCCAATTAACATGTATGCATCCAATATGTTAGTATGTATCCAATATGTATGCTCCAATAAATAATTTTTTGAACATTCAAAATTACATTTTTTACTCAAGATATTATTCTCAATTAAAGAAACAAACAATTAATACAGTTTATTTAGAAGATATGCCTTTTAATTGTTCACTTACCTCATTACCTCTTGATAATATAAGAAATCTAATATTGCACCTTACATTTTACATAAGATTAAGAAGGGGTGGGGGTGACATCAGAAGACCACGTGCTTTTGGAGGGGGGTTTAACTCATTGGCCACAAATGACCACAAATGGGGGGGGGGAAGGGTTTGAAAACCACCCGAAAAAAGACCACTTAATGCTGTTAATGCTGTTGTCATCATTAAAATTCTCATTATCCTCCTAAATATTTCTCCTATCATTGGAATAGTTTTTGTTTAAAACAAAATATATTTTACTTTCTATATACTGTGTGTGTGTGTGTGTGTATATATATATATATATATATATATATATGCATGCAGGAAGGACGGGCCAAGAGTAAATGCTCGCAAAAGCGTCCTCCCTCCCCCGAAGAGAAGAAAGAGAGAGCCAAAATCAAGGTTCGTGGTTTTCGAGATGCCTGGACACTCTGCGTTTGAAAGATGGGAGGTCATAGACAGGAGAAAAGATGGATTTAGGGAGATTGTTCCAGAGTTGACCGGCTGAGTAGATGAAAGACAGAAAATACCGATTAATCCTATCGTTAGATAGTTGGACAGAAAAGGAATGAGAAAGTGTAGAAAGACTGGTGCTGCGTGCTCTCCTTGAAGGAGGCGGCATGCAGTTAGAGAGTTCAGAAGAGCAATGTCCGTTATAATAGCGATAGTAAAGAGAGAGTGAGGCAGTACATACTGCGGTGAAGAGAAAGGGATTGAAGACAATCAGTAAGAGGCGGGGAATTGATGAGACGAAAAGCCTCTGATTCCACCCAGTCAAGTACGGCTGTGTGGGTTGAGTGAGCCACCCGACACATGAGAGAAGCATACTCAATACAGGGTCGAACAAGACCCCTGTACAGAGACAGTAACTAAGTGGGGGTGAAGTAACTGCGGAGGCGGTACAGCACACTTAACCTATTAGAAGCTGTTTTAGAAAGAGAATATATGTGATCTTTCCAAGAAAGTTCACGAGAAAAGGAAATGCCAAGAATGTTAAGAGAAAAGGAAGGATTGAGTTGTGTTATTGAAGGCAAGGGCATAGTCGTGTGGAAGATTGTGACGAGTAGACAGGTGGAGGAACTAAGTTTTTGAGGCATTAAAAGTCACAAGGTTTTCTTTGTCCCAGTCAGATATAGCAGAAAGAGCAGAGGTCAGGTGTCCCATAGCCGTCCCACGTGAATTATGGAGTGACTGCCGTGAGGGACACTTTGGGAATCGGGGGAGAAATGAAGAGTGGAAGCATCGGCACAGGAGTGAATAGGACAGGAAGTACGAATTAAAAGATCATTAATAAATAAAAGGAAAAGAGCAAGTGACAGAACAGAACCCCAAAGAACATCACTGTTTATAGCTTTAGGAGAAGGACAGTGGCCATCTACAATTGCAGCTATAGATCGGCCAGGAAGGAAATTAGAGATGAAGGCACAGACAGAAGAATAGAAACCTAGGGAGGGCAGTTTGGAAATTAAAGATTTGTGCCAGACTCTATCAAAAGCTTTCGATATGTCTAGCGCAATAGCAAAAGTTTCACCAAAATCCCAAAAGGAGAATGACCAAGAGTCAGAGAGATATGCAAGAAGATCGCCAGTTGGGCGTCACTTCCGGAACCCATACTGACGATCTGAAAGAAGATTGTGAAAAGAGAGGTGTTTAAGAATCTTCCTATTAAAGAGAGATTCAAAAACTTTTGAAAGGCAAGAAAGAAAGCAATTGGACGATAGTTGGAGGGTTGAGAGCGGTCACCCTTCTTTGAAACAGGCTGAATGAAAGCGAACTTCCAGCAGGAAGGAAAAGTACCAGATGAGAGACAAAGACGAAAGAGTTTGCCAAGGCAGAATATCAACACAGAAGCACAGTTCTTAAGAACAACAGAAGGAACACCATCAGTACCATACGCCTTCCTCGAGTTGAGACCAGATAGGGCAGAAAAAAACATCTTCCGAAGAGATTCTAATTTTAGACATAATAAAGTCAGAGAGGGGAACAGCACCGGAATCGTCCACGGTTGAATTGTAAGCGAAAGTTTGAGGGAAGAGACCGAAAGACTCTTCTCTGTTGCGGATACCATTAGAACAAGTAAAGTTAAACCAAGGTTTTTTTTGCATTAGTAGTAGTAATATAATATGGAATGCACGCCTCTATGCCAGAGAGAATCACCTCTGGGATGCGCTCAGCACACTCGGACGGGCCTCAGCCACGGAAGCAGTAATCATTCCATGGAAAAGCTTAGAAGTACTGCCTAAAGGCCTCCCAATCAGCGCGCCGAAGTGCCAAAAGCGCCTCCTCTTGGGAGGATCCAAAGGCCGAATTGAAACGATAGGACAGGAGACAGATATAAGATTGTGGTGGGAAGGAGCCCAACGGAGAAAAAAGTTTCACAGAGTAAGAAGAAGGATGAGTGGTAAGAAATAAATCCACAATGTTGGGCCTATCTCCAAGGCGATCGAGGATACGAGTAGGGTGCTGTACAATCTGCTCCAGGTATGTCATTTAGGATAGAAAAGTTGTAAGCTAGTTTACCAGGGATGTCAGTGAAATGGGAAGAAAGCTAAAGGTGGTGGTGAACATTAAAATCTCCTAAGCAAAGGGAGAGCAGGAAAGAATGTATTCCACTTTGGAAGTGAGGTAGTCAAAGAATTTTGGATAGTCAATAGAATTAGGGGAAAGGTAAACAGCGCAGATGTATTTAGTTTGAGATTGACATGTAAGCCGTAGCCGTACCCGTAGAGGGTATGGAATTCGGAAGATTCGAGTTCGGGAATACGAGAACAAGTTAGGTCATTGCGTACATATGCGCAACATCCACCTTTGGAGTGAAAGTCAGTGAAATTTAACAAATGAAAAATTTAGTTTAACTCCAACATATAAGAATTCCTCAAAGAATTTGAGGAACATAAAAAAAGTTAAAATGCAAAAGTTTTCGTACATTTATTTACAAAATTATTCAATACTTTGTATGTCCACCTTGGACTTGAAGAATTTAAATTTTTCTCTGTGAATCTTCATGGAAGACGGATGACTGTACAAGTTATGGGTCATCGTGGAAAAGAGTTATCTACAGAGTTGTCTACCGCCTCGGTGGTGTAGTGGTTAGCGTTGCTGACTACTAAACCATCGGCCCCGGGTCGAGACCCGGTGAAGGCAGGCAGCGCGCAACAAAACCCAGCTATTCATCCTTCCACATAATAAAAGAAAGTGGTTGGTAGATAAATGAGTACCTTGGGTAGTCTAGTGGTTAAGACGCTGGGCTGCTGGTGGGACGTGGTTCTGGTTCCACGTTAAACTGTAGTTCTAAGGTGGAGTGACAAGCTTGACCTTCGTCAGAATGAACAATTCTGGCGGAAGCAAACCAAAGGTTACCAAAGGATCTGTTATTATTGCACACGAGTCTGGAAAGAGTTATAGGAAGATAGGAGAAAAACTTCGAATTCCACTTGTTGCAGTTATAAAGAAATTGAAAGGCTTTGGAACAAACAAAACTCTACCAACGTGTGAATGACCTTGCAAGATTTCAGAACGCACAGCTGGACGGATTGAAAGAATGGCTGCTACGAATCCACGAGTGACTGCAGGTGATATTTGTCAAACATTAAGACTGAGATCGATATCCATCCCTCTACTGTCGTGACCGGAAAATTCGCCGTAAACATTTTCGCCGTAGGAAAATTCGCCGTAAACATTTTCGCCGTAAACATTTTCGCCGTAAGACAAATTCGCCGTAAGGACATTTCGCCGTAAATAAAATAAAATTAAAATTTAAAAAAAAGTTTAACTGAACCCTTATAATAGCCGGTGCTGGTTAAGTGTGCGGTCTACCTAGCTTCGAGCAGTCTACCACAATTAAAATTCTTTATACTGTACGGCATTGACGATTGGTTAGGTTAAGTCGTGATAGTTTGGTTAAATAAATTTCTTAAATAAATTCCTTATCTTACTTTGAAACTCACTGTACGGCATTGACGATTGGTTAGGTTAAGTCGTGATAGTTTGGTTAAATAAATTTCTTAAATAAATTCCTTATCTTACTTTGAAACTCACTGTACGGCATTGACGATTGGTTAGGTTAAGTCGTGATAGTTTGGTTAAATAAATTTCTTAAATAAATTCCTTATCTTACTTTGAAACTCACTGTACGGCATTGACGATTGGTTAGGTTAAGTCGTGATAGTTTGGTTAAATAAATTTCTTAAATAAATTCCTTATCTTACTTTGAAACTCACTGTACGGCATTGACGATTGGTTAGGTTAAGTCGTGATAGTTTGGTTAAATAAATTTCTTAAATAATCATCCATTGATTATTTTTAAAAAATTTTACGGCGAAATGTCCTTACGGCGAATTTGTCTTACGGCGAAAATGTTTACGGCGAAAATGTTTACGGCGAATTTTCCTACGGCGAAAATGTTTGCGGCGAAATTTCCTAGAACCCTCTACTGTACGTCGTACATTGAGAAAGAATGGTCTGTATGGAAGAGTTGCACGAGGAAAAACTTTGCTACGAAAAGCGCACAAAGCAGCTCGTTTAACGTACATCAAGAAATATCAAAATGATGAATTTGCTTTCCGGAAGAAAGTTCTCTGGACAGACGAAACTAAAATTGAATTATTCGGGAACAACAAGCAACGGTATGTTTGGCGAATATCAAATATTACATTCGAGGAAAAAACATCCTTCCTACGGTTAAACATGGTGGTGGTAGTATGCTTCGTTGGAGGCACTTTAGTGCTTCTGGTCCAGGAAAACTTGCTGTCATCAATGGAATCTTCAAATCAAAGAAATATCAGTAAATTTTAGAAAAAAATATATTACCTTCAGTTCGGGAGTTGCAAATGGGTAGCATTTGATATTGCTGCTACGGTCCTGGAGCCTTACCCTACCAGGACAAGAAACTACGTAACCTTGTCGAGGTGTAGCGCTTAAACCGACTGGAATGTCTGCTTGGAAATCTGGAAGGAGATTTCTGTAACTTGCGGGGGGCAATAGGCATCCGGAAGGTACTAATTAGTAGTTTCGAACAAGCCAGGAAAGTCCTAGCAAGCTTCTGCTGGGTTTTGTTTTGCTCAAGTACAACGGAGAGCCTCGGAACGGACGGACCACGATTACGACTTTGGCGCGAAAACGGACTTTCTTTTGGAATGCTACAATAAATGTAGGAACACTTAGAGATAAATGCAAAGAAATAGTTGAGTTCATGGAATTGAAATCTATACATATTATGGGAATCGCAGAAACCAGATGGAGAGGTGAAGGAACCAAGGTACTGCACAATGATTATAAGTGCATATACAAGGGCAAAGAGGAGGATACCAGATCGGGTGTGGCAATTATACTGTCCCCCCGATTTTCTGAACATGTTGTTGAAGTGATAATGAAGAGTGAGAGATTGATGGGAGTGACCCTGAACCTAAACGGAGAGAGACTATCTGTAATCCAAACATATGCACCGCAGAGTGGAAGATCACAGAAGGAAAAGGAAACTTTTTATGAGGATCTTCAGGGAATGATAGATGGGCTGCCTTATGGCCCAAGAATTTTGATGGGAGACCTAAATGGCCATGTAGGTGGAGATCGAAACGAAAATGAAGACGTGATCGGGGCATTTGGTGGGAGAGAGAAATTTGGAAGGGGAAATGCTGGTAAATTTTTGTGCAAGAAATGTTCTTAGTATAATGAACACATTTTTTAAGCACCAGGAATCGCATCTCTATACGTGGTATGGATGGAATAGTAGAACCGGAAGTTATGATAAGAAGTCTCAGACAGACTTTATTGTGGTGGATAAAAAGTCATTGGTGAAAGATGTAAGAGTAGTACCATGCCTGTCTTTTGACTCGGATCATAGACTTCTTAAAGCCAAAATTTGGCTTCCAGTACAACAAAATATAAAAAAAACCTAGAAGTGTGTGCAGGGAGAACATACCAGAAAAACTGGAAGAGATTAGAACTAGAACTGGAAGAGATTAGAACTAGAACTGAGGAGGCTTTCGGACAAAGGGTAGCTACGGAAATAGTGGAGGAGGTTTTGGTTGAGTTTAGGAGAACGATGGAAGGAATACAGCGGAATGTGATTGGAGAAAGGGCAGTTGGAGGATTAAAAAAGAAAAAGACGGCATGGTGGACCCAGGAGGTAAAGGAGGCAGTGACAAATAAGATGCGTGCTTTTAGGAGATGGCTTAAGGAAAGAAATGAGCAAACAAGGCAAGAATATGTCCAAATGAGAAACCACACCAACGAGGTTAAAAGAAGAGCGAAACGCTCTGTGTGGAAGAAAATAGGTAGAGACTTAGAAGAGGATTTTGAAAGCTCGAAGAAGTTACTGTATAGCATGGCTAAGAAGTATAAAAATGGAGAAAGCAAGAAAACAACATTAGCGATTACAAATGCACATGGTGAAGTCCTCACTGATAAAAGCGAGGTGGCCGCAGGCTGGAACGAATACTTTAGACATCTTTTGAATAACGAGAACAAATATGATGAGGTGAGATGGGAGGAGCAAGTAAATCATGAGGAGCATGAGGGGGACAGGGCGATCACTAGAGAGGAGGTTATTCAAGCACTAAAGAGGATGAAGAATAATAAAGCTCCCGGACCGGATGCAAATGTCACAGAAACACTAAAAGCAGCTGGTGACCCTGCTGTGGACTGGCTGCTAAGCATTTTCCGGGTGGTGTGGTCGCAGGGAATTGTACTGGCAGAATGGGGCAGAGCAATTATATGTCCTATATATAAAAAGAAGGGAAGTGAGCAGGAATGTCAAAACGACCGTGGCATATCTTTGATGTGTCATGTGGCAAATATGATATATATGAAAGGATTTTGGAACATAGAATACGAAACATACTGGAACCGGGGTTACTGGAGTATCAATGTGGCTTTCGTGCAGGCCGGAGTACTGTAGATCAAATTTCAGCCATAAGTCAATATCTTGAGAAGAGCCGAGAATTCAATTTGGACCGCTTCATGTTTTTGGATCTGGAGAAGGCATTTGATAGTGTGCCCAGGGAGAAGCTGTGGGTGGTTCTGAGTGAGAGAGTACCACCCAAGCTTCTGAGAGCAGTAATGAGCACCTATAGGGTCTCCCAGAGCACGGTGGTGTGATCGGAGTGGTTTCATGTAAGTACAGGAGTTAAACAAGGGAGTGTTCTGTCACCCATTTTATTTATTGCCTACATCAACAGGGTTATGGAACACATAACTGAGGAAATTGAAGAGGAAATAAAATGTTTTGGATATGCTGATGATGTGGCTGTTGGGACTAACACAGCATAATCCCTGAGAGAATTATGCAGATGTGGGATGAGAGGTTGAGGGAGTATGGACTGAAACTAAATTATGATAAAACTGAATATATGGTGGTAACGAGGGGGAGCGGACGAGGATAGAATCTTTGTTGGGGAAAGGGAAATGAAAACGACGGACACATTTAAATACCTTGGTAGTGTGATAGCAAATGATGCGGGTATGGATGCAGAGATAAATTAAAGAATTGCTAAATATAGCAGAAATGTTTCCTTCCTTTACCAAAACATCCCTAAAAAGGTAAAGACGCATATATACTCAACAATATTGAAACCAATCTTACTATACGGCCAGTGCCGGGTTAACCCGAATGTTTAAAGGCTGAAAGCTTTGGCCTACGAAAAAGTGTGGCCTACGGAAAAAAAAAAATTTTTCAACAACACTAGCAGATTTTCTGGCAGTTGTCATCTGACCTTGAAGTAGAGGTGTTTGTTTAGTTCTTTTCTACTTTATTTGTGTAGACTGTAGAGTAGACCTAGGGAGTGATATAGAGCTAGATCTCGGTGACGAAGTCATTGCTTTCTCCAAATACAGTATTTCTGAGATGTCCCTCAAATCGGCAGAGCAGGTACTACAATTTCTTTTGCAGCATATGATGACCGCGACTTTCCCTCTACATCGCTCTACGTATTTATTTATGCTTGTTGGGTACTAATTCCGAAGGAGAGAGATCATTTTCGACTCTACAGAGAGTCAAGAATTGTTATCGATGAACCCTGGGACAATCTCGCTTATCTGCACTAGCACTCATCTCGATTGAAAGTGATTTGGCTCGCAGTTTGGATTTTTCAGAAATTATTAAGATGTTCTTCCAAAGGAAAGCCAGAAAGATAAGGTCACTTAGGTTAAACCGTTAGATGTTTTCAATGTCCGGATTTTTGCTCGGTTTACTGTGTGCAATTTACTTTACGTTTATTTGCTTTACAATTTATATACTTTACGTTTGTTTGCTTTACAATTTACTTTACTGTGTACATATATATATATATATATATATATATATATATATATATATATAATATATTACTTAGTGAAATATTTTTTTTTTATGTAGGCCTATCGTATTTAATCTCTATTAATTATATATAATATACTCAATTACAAATGAAAAATATGTAATCTCATTTAATAAAGCATCTATATTTGCGAAGTACTTTTTCTAATACCGATATATTGGAAAGATTTGTTGAAGTCCACGCAGTCCAGCCTTGGCCTACAAAACCCTTAATCCGGCCCTGTATACGGCAGCGAGACTTGGGCCCTAAACACAAGAACGAGGGGAAAACTGCAAGCAGCTGAAATGAGGGTCCTCAGATTGATAGAAAGAGTAAGTAGATTGGCTAAAATAAGGAAAACTGAAATAAGAAGGCGATTGGGTGTAACCTCGGTTAATGAGAATATTGAGAGGAACCAACTGAGATGGTTCGGGCATGTCCAACGAATGCCGATGGAAAGGACAGCAAGAAGAACGCTGGAATGGGCCCCTCAAAACAGAAGACCAGTTGGAAGACCCAAGATCCGATGGATGGATAACAGCAAGAGTGCTGTCGAGAAGTATGGAATCTGTCTCCAACGGGCGAACTTGATGTGTGGAGATCGTGAGGCATGGAGGGGTCTCGTCCGAGGGCTCCCAACTGACAGACCGCTTTAGGGCTACCAGGCGCCTGATAAGAAAGGTAAGAAACAAGATAATGGTCCAAAACATAAAAGTAAGAGCACCATGAAATGGCTTCAACAAAAGAATTTCAAGCTTCTAGAGTGGCCCAGCCAAAGCCCCGATCTTAATTTAATCAAGAATTTATGGTTTGATTTGAAAAAAGCTGTCCGCAAGGGAAATCCTTCGAATCTGAGTGAATTATAACAATTTTCTTTAGACGAATACACAAAGTATTAAATAATTTTGTTAGTAAATATACGAAAACTTTGGCATTTTAATATTTTCATTTTCCTCAAATTCTTTGATGCTTCACAGTATATGTTAGCGTTAAACTAAATGTTTTATTTGTTAAATTTTTCCAAACGAACGGTAAACTTTTCATAACTATCCTCTGCATGGTACAAAATGTAAGGACGAATATAACTGAAATATTTCTCTGTCTGAATACTTATGAAGCCCACTATATATATATATATATATATATATATATATATATATATACGAGGTGCGATCCAAAAGTTCCCGGACTGTACCGACAAAAAAATGAAGGCTTACCTTAGGTTCTAATTACTGCTGTTTCCTTCGAAGTAGTCCCCTTGGGAGTTGATACAACAGGCCCAGCGATTTTCCCACTGTTAGAAACACCTCTGGACTCCATTTTGGGGATGTTGATCAGCACCTCGTGCGATTCCGCCTGAATCTCCTCGATGTCTTCAAATCTTTGCCTCTTCAGCCGGATCTTCATCTTGGGGAACAGGAAGAAGTCACAGGGGCTAGTTCGGGGGAGTATGGGGGTGGGGGATCACTGCCATGTTGGTTTTGGCCAAAAACTGCTGCACAGACAGAGCGATGTGGGCCGGCGCGTTTTCTTGATGCAGCAGCCAGTTCTGTGTGCGCCACTTGTCCGGACGTTTCATCCTCACATCCTCCATCAAACGCTTCAGGACCTCGATGTAAAAGTGCTGATTCACCGTCGAACCTACAGGAACGAACTCCTCGTGAACAATTTCCTCCATGTCGAAGAAACAGATCAGCATGCTCTTGACAGACATTGCTGTTGACCTTGCTCTTGACCTTCCTCGCTTTCTCCGGTCGCGGTGAAGTTGGACTCTTCCACTGGGATGACTGCTGCTTGGTTTCTGGATCGTAGCCGTAAACCCAGCTTTCATCACCAGTGATGACCTTGGAAAGGAAGTTTCAATCGTTTCTGACCTGTTCCTGGAGGTCCCTGCACACAGTGAGCCGGCGTTGCCTCTGGTCCTGTGTCAGCAAGCGGGGCACGAATTTGGCAGCAATCTGCCTCATGTTGAGTTCCTCCGTGAGAATGCGTTGGCATGAACCAAACGATAGGCCAACGATGCTGAAGATGTCGTTAATCGTTCACCAACGGTCCTCGTGGATGGCCTGACCCACTTTTTTAACATTTTCGTCGGTTCTGCTGGTTGAGGGCCGACCAGAACGTTCGGAATCCTCAACCGACGTTTGCCCACGTTTGAACCGCGAGAACCACTCGAAAGTCTGGCTTCTGCCCATGGCGTCATCACCAAATGCTTGTTTAAGCATTTCGTGGGCCTCCGACGCGGTTTTGCCGAGTTTGAAGCAAAACTTGATGCACAGGCGCTGCTCCTTCAAGTCTGCCATTTCTCTTCTCGCAAAAATCGCATAAAACCACTAACACTAACGCACAAAAACGCTCATGAAAAAAAACGCGTGCGTGTATCACCATGTCACTCGGTACACTGCTTCACGATAAAGTTGTTTAGCGCTATCTAGCGGCCCAAGTCCGTACTACGGCCTGTTAGCGCTCCACGCTGCCAGTCCGGAACTTTTGGATCGCACCTCGTATATACACATATATATACAGGGCGTCCCAAAAAAATGTATACACACTTTAACAGCTGATAGCTCAATTGATGTTTCTTTCTTTCCAAGTTAAACCCATTAGAATTAATAATGGCAGTCAGACTAAGCTTTGAACAAAGGAAATTCATTCTAAAATGCTACTGGAAGTGTGAAAACGCAGTTGAAGTGCAAAGACAGTTTAGGAGGGAGTTTCAAACAGATCCACCAACGCGACTTACCATCACTCGAATTAGAGATAAGTTTGAAGCCGATGGAACTGTTCAGAATGTCCACAAGAAGCGTTCCGGAAGACCACGGACATCGACAAACCCCACAAAGCAAGAAAGAGTACTGGAAACGTATCACCAAAGTCCAAGAAAATCTGTGCGGCAAGCGAGTCGTGAGGTAGGAATTTCAGAATCGTCTGTCCAACGCATTTTGAAGCGCTGTCAATGGAAAAGTTACATTCCAAGATTAGTCCATGCTATTAATGAAGATGATCCGGACCGAAGAGTGGAGTATTGCGAGTGGTACTTGGCACGATGTGGATGTGGATTGGACGAAGGGGTTTCGTAGAATACCTTCCGCGTTCACCAGATCTCACACCACTAGACTTTTTTTATGGGGATACTTAAAAGACAAAGTCTACGCTATAAAACCTGCAACAGTCGCTGAATTGAGAGCAGCCATTGAACGAGAATGCACACAAATACCAAACGAAATGTTTCGTGATGTTTGCGATTCCATTGCTTCGCGTTATCAGCAGTGCCTGGACCAGAACGGACGTCAGTTTGAAAACAGGCGTTGACAAAACAATTAAATAATGTCTGTAGATTCTATTACATTTTGAAAATGAAATGTATTTTAATAAACACTGCCTTTATAAGTATTTAAAGTGTGTATACATTTTTTTGGGACGCCCTGTATATAACTTATATGCACTGTAAGAAGAATTATAGTGCATAGGTGACGTGTATATATATATATATACTTTTCAAAACGTAAAAATCTCGGCATTTATCAAAAAAGTAAATAAAAACGAAGCGAATTAATCTATACAGCATTTTTCCGTGTTTGTTTGTGAAGAAAATTAGCTACTTATTGAAATTCCTACAAATACCCCCCTCCCATTATCTCTCGCAGCCACAGTCGCGAGCACCAGTCAGTGAGAAGTATATAGCGTGCCACATCCCCCATCCCCCGGAGTAACGGAGAATACTTTCCCTCACTCAGCTTGAGTCAACCCCCATCCAATACTTCCCACAATACCCTTTTTTAGTCAATTTTGTGCACCAGCGGCTACCCTCTATCAGTAACATGGAAATGGTAAATAAATTCCTGCAAGTCTGTGGTATCTGCAATGATGCAACAGATGAGACAAAGGCGATGAGGTGCGATCTTTGTCAGCTGCTTTTTGATTTTAGATGCCTAGAATGGGACGATGAAAAAATCTCCCTTATAACGAACGCGAACCAACTTAATTGGATAAAATTTTTCTGCGAAAACTGCATAACCGAAATAAACTCTTTTACAGTATTTAAAGCAGAAAGAAACTACGAAAAGAAAATCAAAGAGGAAAGTGGGAATAAAGAACAGAGGAAAACAGAAGAAACGAAGAAAAGCGAAGTAGAAAAAAAATCAAATACCGTCACACAACGAAGCCGAAACCATGCAGTCGAAACAGAGTATAAAGACAACAGATAGTATAAGGGCAACGAAGGACATTAACATAAATAGGAAAAGACAAGAGGGCTATCAAGAAAACGGAGTGAAACTGTCCCCCAATAAGGAGCAAAAAACAAAGGCCACGAGTAAATATGGGGAAAGAATTATATGCAGATATTATATAAAAGATAAATGCAGATTTAAAAGAGGACAATGTACATTATGAACATCCCCCAGTATGCAATTTCTTCTCTAACAATGGTGATTGTAAATTTGGAGACATACAAATTCTACCACCCGGACGTCTGCAGGACTTACGCAAAATATGGAACCTGCAAATACGGGAAAAAATGCTACTGTCAACATCTCCCGATGGATCCAAAGAACAAAGGACGAAGTTTAAATGACAATAGGAATAACAATAACTATAGGAATAACCATAGGAACACAATAAGCGAACAAAAAAATTTTCAACATCGCAGACACGATACGGCTGCTAAATGTCATCCAACACATGTAGTTGACACAGCTGGAAACCCCCGAGCCAAATCGCTTCCGGGCAAGAAGCTACCAGAACAAGTTGGCGGAATCGGATCTCTCTCGAAGGATCATAGGGCAACGAAACAAGCGAAACCGAAGGAAAACGAACTTAAAATGCACAAGGGGCAACGAAAAACAAAGAACATAAATATTGTCATGGATAATATTCAAGGAATAAGACCAATCCAATCACTCAACAAAGTTTCGTACCTGAAAGGATTTACGGACAAAACAAGGACGGACATCGCATGCATCACAGAAACTCATCTTAAGGAAATTGTGAAACTGCAAACATTGTATTGATGAGAAAGAAGTAGCTATAGAGGGCTTCAACTTAATAAGAGCGGATAGAACAACGAGACGTAAAGGTGGCTGTGCTATATATGTACATGAAGGTCATATGACAGACGATAATAAGTAAATGAAACAGCTTTGTGGAACTCCTAGCAGTGAAAATAGAAAAACTAAACGTGATACTGATAGTCATCTATAGACCTCCAAACACCGCAGCCGAAAAATCCTTGGAGGCCATTGATGAAAGCTAATAAAGGCCATAAACCCTCCATCCCACAATATAATGATCTGCGGAGACTTTAACTTCCCACTTATAAAGTACAAAAAGGTGGATAGGAATATATATACCAGGACAAGGGGGGCACAAGAGAAGGCCAGGAGCAAGCAAAAATGTTGATAGCTCTCACAAATGAGTTTATGCTGACACATGAGATAACAGAAAATACCAGAAAAAATAACTACCTAGATCTGGTATTCACGAATAACACGAACTTCATTGCTGATATAACAATAACCCCAACCATTATTTCAGACCACAACTTAATAGAGATATCAACAAATATGACGACAATATTAAAAGACAATACACATATTGAGGAAAGAAGCAAATTTGGGGCCTTTAACTTAAACTCCAAGACTATAAATTGGGAAGCAATCAGACCGCACATGGCCCAAATAGAGTGGAGAACAGTTTTAGAGAATAAAACAACTGAAGAAATGCTAACAACCTTGGAAGAAAAAACGCTGAGGATTTTAGAAAAATATGCTCCTAAATCACAGCCAAAAGGAAAGAGGAGCTGGATAGAGAGGCAAAAGTTAGCCGGCGAAGTTAGCCAACTGCGGAGATAATGTCAGGAAAGTAATACAAGAAAAACTGGAGATTATCGATAGGGAAATACATGCCCTGATTAAGGACCATACAGAGAGGAAAGAGGAAAAAGTGGTAGAAGCAATAAAGTAAAATCTAAAATACTTCTATAGCTATGCGAAAAGGAAAATAAAAACGCGCGCCGCTATTGGGCTCTTAAGGAAGAGAAATAATGAACTAACCGACGATCCAAAAGAAATATCTAAAACATTGAGAGCCCATTATGAATCAGTTTTCAGTACCCCAAAAAGTGACAAAGCGATACCTGACATAGATGCATTCTTTGAAGAGAATTTGCAAGGAGATTGTATAACAGACTGATTTTACCCCAGACGATGTAGCAAGAGCTATAGGACAAATGAAACCACATTCAGTTGCAGGTTAGGACAATTGGAACACATTATTGATTAAAAACTGTAAAAATGAAATAGCTACACCTTTATACTGGATATGGAGAAGATCCCAAGACACGGGAAATACTAAGCATCTTGAAAAGAACAAACTTTGTCCCTATATATAAAGGAGGGGACAGATCTCAAGCAAAGAATTATAGACCAGTGTCATTGACGTCCCACCTCACCAAAGTATTTGAAAGAATAGTTAGAGAAAAAATTTATGATTTCTTGGAGACACTGGAAAGATTCAACGAAAATCAACACGGATTCCGATCAGGTAGATCATGCCTATCACAACTAGTAGAACACTACAACAATATCCTAGATACACTGGAAGGCAATGACAACTACGATGTCATATAACAGATTTTGCTAAAGCTTTCGACAAATGTGATCACGGTATAATAGCACATAAAATGAAATATATAGGAATAACAGGGAAAGTGGGAAAATGGATCTATTCTTCAGAGAACTTCTACAGGTCGTCAAAATTCAAGGGATATCATCATCAGAATCGGAAGTTCTCAGCTCAGTACCACAAGGGACAGTGCTGGCTCCACTCTTGTTCATTATCATGCTAACAGACATAGACAGCGGAGTAAACAGCAACAGTATAGTAACATCCTTTGCAGACGATACAAAGAGCAGCAGAAAAATCAGCGATGCAAATGAAGTGGAGGTCTTGCAGAGAGACACTAGCAAAATATACAAATGGTCAGAAGACAACAACATGACATTTAACATCGAGAAATTTCAGCTCTTGAGATATGGTAGAAAAGAGGAACTTAAACAGACTGCATATTATGCTCCAGATAAACAGGAAATTTAGAGAAGCACGAAAGCGATCGATCTGGGGGTAATAATGACCGATGATGCCAAATTCGAAACACAAAATCAGTTAGCGATAAATAAAGCAAAAAAGAGTCGCGGGACAGGTACTAAGAACGTTCAAAAGAAGGGACAGGACAGTAATGATTCCCCTGCTAAAAACACTGATTATACCAAAACTTGAATACTGCTCAGTTTTGACGTCCCCATATAAAAAGGAAGAAAGGAATAAACTAGAAGAAACGCAGAGACATTTCACAGCCAAGATTGATGGCTGCAAAGAACTCAACTACTTGGAAAGACTACGGAAACTAAATCTGTATTCCCTGGAAAGAGGAGGAGAGAGAGATACACCATAATCTACATATGGAAAATGATAAAAAAACTGGTACAAAACCTGAAACTAAACCCAATTACCATTCAAACAACGCTGGAAAATAGGAAAGGTAGAATGTGTAGTGTTCCCAAATTAAAGGCCCGGCAAGGGACCTCCTCAACACTGAAGGAAAATAGCTTGTTTGTCAGAGGGAGCCAAGACTTTTTAACCAGCTTCCAAAGGACCTCAGAAACGTTACAGGGGTCAAAGTTGAAGTCTTCAAGAAAAGACTAGATGCCTCACTGAAGACGGTACCAGATGAACCGGGTGTACCTGGCTATGTACGGTGGAGAGTGCAAGAAAACAACTCGCTCCTCCACCAAGCCAGACCGAGAGGCGGGGCCACCAGCTTGAACTTCGTGTGAAGACAGACCAACACACGGAACAGCAACGAGGTTAACGAGGTATATATATATATATACACACATATATACACACACACACACACACACACACACACACACACACACACACACGAGTTTTGTTTAAAAAGTATCCGTACTGATGCGTTTGTAGGCTTAATCTCCCTCAAAGTACGCTCCGTTTCTAAAGCCACACACTTTACCCAACGATCCTGCTACTGTTGAAAAAATTTTCGAAAGCATATCTCGGAATGTCCAAAAGCTGCTCCGTCGAATTTCTTTTAATAATAATAATAATAATCTTTATTCAGAAAGAACACATTACACAAGAAATACGAGTACATTACATTCATACTGGTTTACACAGTGTTGGGATTAACATTTAATTTTTGTAGTTTAATTACAGTATTCTTATCTGAATATGCTGTTGGGAAGCATGACAGCTTTTCAGGCAAAGGTCTTTGAGATTCATTTCGATTTTTACATTGGAGAATGTCAAATATAAATAAAATTTGTGGAAAATAAAATAATGTTGCATTTCAGTGGCGGGTCCATATACCGTCTTCCATCGTCTCCCGGAAGAATGTTAGAATTTGGAAAGTATAAAAATTTTAATTTCAGATTTGTTGTAATAAGCAATCAAAAAATAATGTAAATATTTATAATCTGGTTTTCGAAATAAAAAGGTAATATACTGATGTGTATTTTTATTCTCATATATCTTTGATATCAATAAGATACTGTATTTGTAACAAACCAACAAAGGAAACAAGAAAGCTACAGAGGAATAAGAAGCAATCTAAAAATATATAAAAATAAAAAGAAAGAGAAATTTGGAGGACCCGCCCCGCTCCCATATGCTCAGACGCTCCCGCCCGGAAGTCGGTCAGTTTTAGTGGCTAGATCCGCCCCTGCATTTAGTTAACTCTATCATTACAAATGAAAATTGAAATGATCTTTGAAATAATAGAAAATGATAAGAGAAATAATAGAAAAGAAAAATAGTGAACAATACAAATCATGATACGGTCTTAAAGTTACAAAGATACAGATGAGTGAGGCATATTATAACTACCTATGGCGTAATATACTGGAAACTTTTAACATCTAATTTATATGGTTTATGATTGCACCCATTTTAAGATTGTGAATTTTCCATATATAATAGGTGATTTTCATTTGATATATATATATAATATATATATATATATTTAGTAATATATATATATTAGGGTGTCACTTAAATGCAAAGTTTAAAATTTTCATGCTGACACCCCGCGAATCTATTCCATTGGTAAAAAAAACATGGTGACTGAAAAATCGTTTTATTTGAATAACTATAAAAGGTCGCCCCCGCCTTCCAAAGTTTAATGCTTGCGCGGCGTCTCCATAATCGTTCATTAGATATCTATATATCTCTATATATGTGTGTGTGTGTATCTGTGTGTGTCTGAATATCTGAGAAATAAAGTGAACAATACTTAACGATTCACCGTTTCTCATTTCAGCTACGTGATTTCTGGTGATGGAAACCCGGAAGTGTATATACCTATTAGGGGCAGCGGTTGATGAGGTGAAAGGATGCAAGCTTCCTTCCTACAGGCAAGCATTCGGTTACTTCCTTTACCTTCACCATGAAAAGAAAATGACAATACGTGACGCGTTGAGGAAGTCACTTCGAGCAGTGATGTCCTTCTGGGTGAAAGCTCACATTCCAACCAGACTCGAGACACACTGCGTCAGCAAACTGGATAAAGTCTTCGAGGAGTGGAAAGGACTCAAAAAACACGCCTCAAGGACGAGCGATTCACACAAGACGAAAGAAAAAGAATTCATTGAACGCCTCGATCGTCTCTTTGACATCGCACACGCTGATTGTGAGAAATTGGTCAAGTACCCAGAGGATTGGGAGTTCCTTCAGCAGCAGCGCCAGAAAGGACGTCCAGGTTCAATGGCAGGTTTGGACATGACCCATCAGCGCCAAGTCAAAGATTGTACTCGACGTCGGGAGGAAGAGGAGAAACGAAGAAAGCGATCAGCAGCTGAAATGGAGGCAGTATCCAACGAAGCGGTTTTGGAGTCCTCATCCTCCAGCTCAGATGATAGCGAAGAAAAAGGAGCATGTGGTGGTTCGTTAGCGTCAAAACAAAGAGCAACGAAGAACATCATGACATCGGAATTGGCGGCAGCGCTTGATCGCACGCAACTCTCGTCAAGAAAGGCCACATATCTGCTGTTTGAGGCAGCTTCCAGCTTAGGGCATGATGCTAGCGACTACAACATCAATCGTGGATCCATTCATCGTCAGCGTGAAAAATTCCGTACCCTTAAGGCTCGGCAACTGAAGAGCGAGTTCCAAGGCAATAGTCCGTTGACTGTTCACTGGGACGGAAAACTCATGCAAGATCTGACGTCACGAGAATATGTTGACCGCTTACCTATTCTTGTATCTGGCTCCGGGACAGAGCAGCTCCTCGGGGTGCCAAAACTTCTGTCAGGAACCGCGCTGGCACAAACAAATGCCATCATAGATTGCCTGAATGAATGGGGAGTGACCGATCATGTCAAATCTATGTGTTTCGACACAACCGCGACAAACACAGGCCACCGTAGAGGAACTTGTGTTCTTCTGGAAGAAAAAGTTGGACGTGACCTGTTACACTGCGCGTGCAGACACCATGTACTGGAGTTGGTGCTACAGGCGGCATTCGCAGCATCGCTAGATTCAGTATCTACCGGTCCAGAAATTTTGCTTTTCAAGCGCTTCCATGATTATTGGACCCGCATTGACCAGCAACAGTTCCAAACTGCGGACACAGATGCGTTCACCAAAGCAGCTATTTTTAAGCATAGAACGGAGCTCATTGAGTTTGCAAAATCACAAGCACTTCAAGTTCGTGATGACTATCAGGAATTCCTCGATCTTTCCGTCATCTTTCTTGGAGGAGTTCTATACAAGGGACTAAACTTCCGCGCCCCTGGTGCTATGCACCGGGCGAGATGGATGGCTAAGGGGCTCTATGCCATCAAGATCTGGCTCTTCCGAAGACAGTTTAAACTGACGAACACTGAGGAACGCGGAATTCGAGATATCTGCCTCTTTTCTGTTCTAGTTTACATGAAAGCGTGGGCAACAGCTCATCTGTCCATCGAAGCTCCGCTGAATGATTGGGAATTGATGAGGACGCTCCTTCGATACCCGCACAAGAAGATCTCTGATGGTACCACCAAGAAGCTGTCTGCGCACCTGTGGTACCATTCGGAGGAGGCAGTGGGTCTGGCGTTCTTTGATGAGAGGATATCGATGGAAGTGAAGTGCAGCATGGTTGCAGCGTTAGATCAAGAAGCCCTCACATGCCGCCAAAACGACCTTTGGTTCTTGATACTATGTTCCTCAGTGACAGCAAAGGACTGGAGCAACTGATCACAAAGAACACCCGAGGATTCTTCTCAAAACTTCAGTTGCCAGATTGCTTTCTGCTCCACCATCCCAGTTCATGGACGTCAAACTCTGAATACGTGCAAGCTCGGGATGTGGTCTCCAAACTTGCAGTGGTGAACGACAGAGCAGAACGGGCCGTGGCTCTGGTGAAGGAGCTGAACGGAAAGTTGACAGTGAAAGAAGAACAGCTCCAGTTCCTCGTTCAAGTTGTCACTGACCACAGAAAGCAACACCCAGCTCCGAACAAATCAGCATTAGTGAGGACGCGAAAGAACTAATCACTGATCAGCGTATGAGCACCAATTATTCTGCTACTGTATATGTATTTTATTTCTCAAAGTTTTGCTTTTGTTGCTTCTCCATTTGTACCATTATTCGCCAAATTATGTCTTCTATTTTGATTATATAATAAACTGTTTGTATTCTTTGCGTTTTTAAGTGTCTTACTTTCGTTATTTCACCAAATTGCCTTGTTTTTTATTATCTGGTTCGGCCCAAGCTGTGAACACTGAACAGCTTGTTGACGTCAACAAATGGGTCTTGTTTTCAGTGACGAGGGCGACCTTTAAATGATGATCAATCAGGACCAAATTTCTCTTCCGTATGTTTTACACCAAATGGAACAATTTTAGGGGGTGTCATAGGAAAATATCCATCGTTTAATTTTCCCCCTATTACCTAGTGACACCCTAATATATATATATATATATAAAAAATATATATATATATATATATATATATATATAATATACAGAGTGTCCCAAAAAAATGTTTACACATCATATTAACATATATCAATAAGCAAAATAGGCGGATAGTAAATAGATAGTAAATAGGCTTCTTTAATGTTTAAATGTTCGAAATATCAGCCGGCAGCGTCAATACCTTCATGGTTGTGCTGCTTACTTTAATGTTTTAAATGTTCAAAATGTCCGCCATTAGCATCAATACATTCTTCACAACGGCGCGCAACAGATCGGCATACTGTTCGGATTGTTCGGAGTGGAATGTTGGCACAGGCTATTTCAATTTCGTGTCTCAAGGCCTGTAGTGTCCTTGGTTTTTCAGCATACACAGTGTTCTTCAGAGTGCTCCACAAGTAAAAGTCTAAGAGTGTTAAGTCGGGAGATCGTGGTGGATACTCCGTACATCCCCTACGTCCTATCCATCTTCTAGGAAAACAAACATTGAGAAAATTTCTAACGTTATTGTGGTAATGTGGTGGCGCGCCATCCAGTTAAAAGTAACACTCTTCTTCCAAAAAAAGAGCTCTGATTGAAGATACAATGTTGTCTTGCAGCACTGATAAGTAAGCAGCACCTGTGACAGTGTCCTCAAAGAAAAATGGCTCTATCAGTCCTCTGGAAGACAGACCACACCACACTGACACTCCTGGTTGATTAAGTGCTCGTTCTTCTGTTACGTTTGGATTTTCGGTGGCCCAGTACACACAGTTGTGTCGATCGATAGTACTATTAAGTTTAAAAGTGGCTTCATCGGACCAAACAATGAAATCAGGAAAATATTGTTTTTCATCACACATGTGCAAAAACCACTCACAAAATTCTGTAACAAGGGATACTACTGTTATTTAAGTACAATACACCATTACTATACTACTATACTACTATTCTTAAGTACTATCCTATATACTATTGGGCTAAAATGTGTCTGTGTGTGTGTGTGTGTCCACTTTCTTCGGAACCGTGCACAGCCTAAACGGCACATCGGAAAATTCTGCAACCACCACCAACTGATAGCCCATGAGCTGACGATGTGCTCTGTCAAGTTTCCCGGTCCTAGGTCACCGGTTACTGGGTCCGAAGGCCCAAGCACCACGATAAAACTACAGAAAAGAACGCAGCCGTGAAAATCTTGAGCTTCACATTTATACTGTGATCTATATACTGCTACCCGCCTGGAGGGCGGGAAGCAGTATAATTGGGAGAGGGGTGGGGTAATTGGGGGAGTGGGGGTAGGGGTAATGGGGAGAGGGGTGGGCGGAGTGGGGGGAGTCGGGGTAGAGGTAATTGGGAGAGGGGATGGGGGTAATGGCCTTTTTACTTTTGTGTGTGGGGATAATGGGGTAGTGGGGGTGGGAGGGTAATGGAGTAGAGGGGTGGGGGTAATGGGGGTAATGGCGTTTTTTTAAATTTTGTAGCTTAGCCACTTCTTCCTATGAGGGCCTCATATAATATAATAAAAAAAATACATGAAAAAGTGAAAAAAAAATGTCTTTTTCTCTTTACATTTGTGAGTGATTGGATAGCCCGAAAGGACTCACAATTTAATTGGGATATTAAGCTCCATTCTTTCATCGATTTGCAGTTACGATTCATTACAATTTTTGTAATTATGTTACCGATATTTTATAAAGTATTGGTGGTTACGATTGTACCATCCAGTGATATGCCATATATATAATATATGAGATATATGTGATATGCCATACTTTTGTCGCTTAACCACTTCTTCCTATGAGGGCTTTATATAATATAATTTTAAATCTACAACCAATAAAAAAAAATGAAGTAGTGAAAAAAAAATCCGGAGGGCGATAGCGAGCGATAGCGAGCTACCGCTTGTAAATATGCTAATATATCAGCGCATATTATCATACTATCATCTAAAATGTGCATGTTGATATATATATATATATATGTTAATATGATATGTAAATATTTTATTGGGACACCCGGTGTGTATATATATATATATATATATATATATATATATATATATATATATATATATTAATAGGAGTTTATAAAGTGTTTCTTTAGTGAGTTGCGAAACGAAATTAGTGATTGTGCTTCTCTGATGTTTAGGGGTATAGCGTTGCAGATATCTGCCCCTTTGTTCGAGAGAACATTTCTGCAATTTGTATGGAATAATTTGGTTCATGTATGAAATCATTGAAAAGCCTTGTATTATGATTATGGTTGATCTGATTGGGGGTAATCGCCCTGTGAATGGGTGAAGTATAGTTTCTATTATTAGCAACTTTGCACATACTGATACCGACAGTAGGTTTATACAGGTCATTTACTGTAGTTTTAGAATATTTAAGTTTCTGAACATTGGAGAGGTATGAGATCGTCTGTTATCATTGTCTGAGAGAGTTCGTAAATATTTTTTATGGATTACTTCCAACGGATACAGTATACAGTATAATTCTTTGTACTACCCCATGCTGTGATTCCATATTGCAAGTGTGGATGGATAAGTGAGTAATACAGTGTGAGGAGGGCATTTTGGGAATTGTTTTTTTTTTAGTTTAAAAATTATGTAGAAAAATCTAGTTATTTTTGGTTTGATATGTTGTGTGTGGCTTTTGAAATTTAGTTTTACATCTAACTTGATGCCAAGAACTTTAACTTCATTTACTTTTGCAAGAGGAATGTTTCCAATTATTAGTGGTGTGTGCACGATTGCAGATTTTTTAGTTACGATGATATAGAATAATTTTGTCAAGTTTAGTGAAAGCTTATTTGCACACATCCATTTATAGACATGATTTAATTGCCAGTTCATTTCGCTGATTAGGTAATTGATATCGTGGTGTGTGGAAGTGAGTGTTGTATCATCTACAGAATGGTCTCAACATCATCGAATCAGTGTCTTTCAAGGTTTGTTTGAGCTCCATAAACAAAAGAAAAGTCGCATGAAGCCAAATCCGGCGAATATGGAGGCTGCTCTACTTGGTGGGTAGCGTTTTTGGCCAAAAATTGCTGGATAAGTTGCAACGGGTGAGATGGCAGGTTATCGTGATGAATCATCCAGTCTCCGGACTCCCACTTCTGCAGCCGTTTCCTCCAAAGTGCTTCACATAGACGTCTCAAAACGTCAATGTAAAAATCCCTGTTGATTGTTTGTCCCTGTGGAGCATATTTCTGGTGCACAACACCTTTACAGAAAAGAAAACAAGTAGCATGAAGAAATCACCGTGAAACAAAACACGTTTAACTTTATCGGCTCACCACAGTGGACTGACGCTACACATTGAAGTGCAACCCTATCAATCAACTTCTCTCAACATGCAGAGACATATTAAGCACAGTCATAACTCCAAGCGTGAGCTTGTTCTAAAAATAAATACCCTGTCCGGATACTTTTTTAACAGACCTCGTATATACTGTACAACGGCGTAGCCAGAAATTTCTAATGGAGGAGGTTACACATGAAATATTATTCAACAAATTTCCAATTACATATCTACACTACGGTGATGAATACACTCCTTTTAAATCAGCATATGGATTAAAAAAAATATTACACATTTGTATGTTGGACAAATAACACTGGCCAACAAAATTAAACTTTTTTTTCTCATCACAAACATGATCACACTTTTCTTAATGCATTTTTCGCGCTGATTTCGAATCTGGTTTTATTATTTTTCTAGCACGTAGAGTTATATAGATACACTGGTTTTGATATTTTTAAGTTTTTGATATTGCTATAAGAAAATTTATGGATGTATAGATCACACTTAGGAATGCTAAACAACAAATACATCATATACTTTATTCAATGTACTTATAAATAAAGAATATATACATTATTTTATTAAAAGCGCTGTGAGTGTGATTTCCTTTTGTAAATTTGGCCTGGATTGTCACGATACAGCATCCAACAATGGTCCGCCATCATGCTTTCATTCCAATATCCTTGGTAGCGCTTCTCCATCATCTGAATATCTTGATGGAAGCGCTCTCCTTGCTCGTCACTCACTGCACCAAGGTTTTCAGGAAAGGAATCTAAGTGGGAATGCAGGAAGTGAATATTTAACGACATTCGACACTCCATTTCTTTGAAGGCATCAAGGAGGTTCTTGACTCCATCCTTATACGCAGGTGACTTGTTGCTTCCAAGAAAGTTTTCACATATCCATTTGTGAATCCTGACTGCATACCCATAAGCATTCCTATAACTTTTAGATCTCCACAAACATTCCATTGATGACTGTCGTATTTGATTGCCTTAAGTAGTATATCCATATTGTCATATGTCTCTTTTAGATGGACGGAATGGGCAATGGGGATGGATGGCATTATATTACCATTATGCAAAAGAACTGCTTTCAGGCTTCTCTGCGACGAATCAATAAAGAGGCGCCACTCAGATGCCACATACGTCTGAGATATGGCTGTAAATAGTCAATTGATGTCATGGCAATGACAGAGAGGACCGTCTACTGAAAAGAATGCTGTTAATTCAAAATTCCGCTTTCGGTAGTAACTAATACGAACATTGTTCTCAAGTAAATTGTTCTCCTTTAGTCTTGAGGCGAGAAGCTCTGATTTCTCTTTAGACAGCGATAAGTCTCTAACAAGATCATTCAACTGTCCTTGGGTTAACTTTTTAGGCTCTAAATGTCTACCTTCAAAAGTGTACTCTGGTTCTGTAGATGGTCCGGAAACGCCAGTTGCACCTTCATCACTTTCCATGTCATCTATGATAGAATCTAGCCTATCACTTGGGGGAATTGGAATGGGCAATGTTTCATCATGTTTTACTGGTCTACGTGCTGAATCCAAGTTTGGATATACAATCTGGTGTTTGTTCTTGGCAGAAACCCCATTAAGTTCACACTACAAAAATAACAGTCTTCATGATGATCTCTCGGCTCCCTCCATATCATGGGTATGGCAAATGGCATTGAAGCTTTCTTTTGTTAAGCCAATCACGTAATCCATTTGAACAGCCAGAACAGATTTGATGTGGCGCCCATGGTTTATCTGGTCACCTAGATGGCAACCAAAGTATAGCTTGTATATTTTCTTAATGTCGGTTGTAATACTTCGTCGCTGTGTTTTAGTTGTGAACTGGCCGCATACGAAACAGAACTTGTCGGGGTCATTCTTACATTGTCGAGGCATGTTGACTGACCTGAGCAAACTATAAATTCAAAAAAAATGTACACCAACTTGACACAACAAGTTCTTGGACTGGACTGATCTTTTGACACACAAAGCACGGCGTTGTTGCCTGAATCACAATGCTGCTAGACGTAAAAGCTCACACCTGAAATACATAAGATGTATAATTAAGATAATTGAAATAAATAAGATGAATAAACTAAAAAAACACAATAAAATAAACACAATCAAATGTTGAAATATTAGTATTTTGCCTATTTAAAATGGTTAAATCTGTGTAGTTATATATATGCCTTCATCTTGAAAACTATACATGCTAGAAAAGATCTGAATGCAGTTTTGGAATCAGCGTGGAAAATGCTATCCAGCCAACACAAATTTTACTCTGATGAAAAATCTTTGTTGACCAGTGTAATAGTTTGTTGTGCATTGATTCAGTTTTTAATTCCTTTCAATTTTACAATGTAATACCGTATGTATTTATTAAAAGCGTACAAAGCCAATGATGATATGTACAGTTGCCCGCATATGTAATGTTCCTCGCCTCACAGGCGACTCCGTACATGTGGCAACGCCGCAGTGTTAGTCAAGGTACCCCAACTGGTGGAAAGTGGGGTGGAAGGGGTACAACCGAGTTCAACAACATATAACACAGACATATATATCTAAAGGACAATTGAATGTGCAGTCATTCACATACAGGTAATTATAATGTAATGTCTGTGTTCATAAGGATAAACAATTAATATGATCGTGAACGTTGAACTCCATGTAGTTTACGAGTCTTATACAGTAATAAGGTTCCATTATGATTACTGCAAATCTATATGAACAGCTACTATGATACAATAGAACTTTTTATATACTAGTGAATGCGAAATGTTCACCTGCAGAAAATTTTCGCGTTTTTCGCGTCGCTATAGTTTACCCGAAAATATCAGCAGGCGAAAATTTGACAATTTAAACTAATCTTTGGAAGATAGTAAGAAATAAAACTTAGATCATTAAAATACTTCATTTGAAAAGTAAATTCAGTATATTATAATAAAACATTGTAAAGTGAAAGCAGTAAAAACTTGGTGCTCTTCCAATATGTGCTCTACCGCGAAACTGTGATCTACCATATTCCAATACGTGCTCTACCGTGAAACTAGCCTTATAAGGCTAACTAACGAAAATATCATGACTTAACCTAAACCAATCGTTAGGTCAACTATACGCCCTTGACGATTGGTTAGGTTAAGTCGTGATATTTTCGTTAGTTAGCCTTATGAGGCTAACTAACGTACCTGCTGCTAATCCGAATAATCTAAGGTAGATCACGTATTGGAATGTAAATTTCGCGGTAGAGCACATATTGGAAGAGCACCAAAAACTTTTTAAATTATACTGTATTATTACTTTATAACAAGAATGTCATGAATGCCGCTAATTTCCCAACCCTTCCGAATGGTCTCCCTCATTTTGTGTAGGTTATCCCATGCAGAGACAATCCATTTAGCATGAACAGGTTTCAGTGTGGAGAGCTTCAAATCTATCTTACCGAGAGATTAATTTACGTTGAGTGCTGCTGAAACTTTATCCACATACCAAGAGGTAAAACTTGCCTTGATATACGACCTCAACCTCGACCAATCACAGTCCAGAATAAATGTCGTTATTTGTGACGTCATTTTAATCTGTAAGATTATAACTAGCAACTGTTGACCTCGAAATTATGATGCCGCGAACTCGTCCAAGGATATGAAAAAGCGAAAAGTTGCTGCCGCGAAATTAGCCTGGTATACAATATATACTGTATACCTATACATTCATACTAATGTTTGTGAAATAACGTTGATGGGCCAAACTGAGGTGTTGACATGGTTACTGGCATGATCTATGCTGATACCATATTTCTACACCGTATGACGAGCACCCACTCCGAAAATGAATCGAGCTCAAGATAAAATTGCACAGCGAGGCCGGATAATTGGTATACGGGAAGCAGGCCTCTCTGTAGCTGACATAGCCATGGAAATGGGAGTTTCGAAGCCTACTGTTTGACGCTGGGTGCAGAGGTGGCAGGAGACTGGGAATCTGCTAGATCGTCCTAAGTGTGAGTCACCAAGAAAGACCACCCCAGTAGAAAACTGGAAAATAATCAACGAAGTGCAGAACGATCCTATCAACAACGCAGTCACCATCGGGGAGACACTACATATGGGCGTGTCAGTGGACACCGGAAGGAGGCAGCTGCATGAAGCATTGACGCTGGGTGCAGAGGTGGCAGGAGACTGGGAATTTGCTAGATCGTCCTAAGTGTGGGTCACCAAGAAAGACCACCCCAGTAGAAAACTGGAAAATAATCAACGAAGTGCAGAACGATCCTATCAACAACGCAGTCACCATCAGGGAGACACTACATATGGGCGTGTCAGTGGACACCGTAACGAGACAGTTGCATGAAGCATTGACGCTGGGTGCAGAGGTGGCAGGAGACTGGGAATCTGCTAGATCGTCCTAAGTGTGGGTCACCAAGAAAGACCACCCCAGTAGAAAACTGGAAAATAATCAACGAAGTGCAGAACGATCCATTCAACAACGCAGTCACCATCAGGGAGACACTACATATGGGCGTGTCAGTGGACACCGTAAGGAGACAGTTGCATGAAGCAAGGTATCACCACCGTACTCCTGCCAAAAAAGAGAGGATCGAGGAACGACATCGTCAGGTCAGGCTTTCGTTTGTTGGCCAGCATATAAATGATGATCTCGCATACTGGAGCAGAGTTATCTTCTCTGACGAGAAGACGTTTGCGTCTACAACTCACGGCTGTCTTCGGTGTTGGCGACAGGACAACACGAGATATGCCCGCCAAAATATTTACGAAGTGGCACGGAGTGGGCATGTGACGGCGAATGTATGGGGATGGATGCACCTGCAAGGACTAGGAGAGCTGACTGAGATTCACGGGAGGTTTACGGCAGATCAATATATAGAGATCATGGAGGAGGTGATGCTGCCTTCTGTACTCGCTTATGCCTTGCCCTATCCTGAGCAGATTATCTTCATGCAGGTATGTTGTATTTGTGTGTTATAGAATATTATACTATTACTAGTGTAGAGTAAGATTTATGTATTACACCCATTTGTATGTCCGGTTTCCACATTTACATGGGACGAATAATGGTCATAAAATTATTCTTTGACTCTTTCAGTACTATGACAACACTTTAGGATTTTATTCTGGTATATAACTGCAGACTATTTTTTGTATAACGGCGCACAATTACATTTAGCTGAGAGAAACCCCTAATACATAGGGGTTAAAACCTATCTCGAATAGTGGGTTACTAATGAAGCGTATGGCTGAGATATAATTCTACTTTTAATATTTGAAAAAAATCCATTTGTAGGACAACTCTCCCATCCACACCGCCAGGATTGTTTGAAGGTGGTTCGAGGAGCAGCGAAATCTAGAACTACTGGACTGGCCTAGTAAGGGATGTGACCTTAACCTCATTGAAAACGTGTTGGGGAATGTGGTGAACTCGTGGGAGCCTGGGCAGGAGCGGACAGCCGTCAGCTGCTGGATCACACTATGACTGAGTGGGAGATGTTCCGAAGAAACCCACACATCACACATAACCATGTTGCATCTATGCCACACAGATTACAAGATGTAATAGACAATAATGGGGGATAGACCAAATACTAACTATGAACCGGGTACAGCTGTGCCATTTATGTTAATCTATGGCAAATTGTGAGCATTTTGTAATAAAGAATTGGTGTTTTATTATAATATATAATATATATATTATTATATATATATATATAGATATTATACAGGGCTATTTGAAAGGATTCATTCGATTTCAACTGAGAATAACTTCCGTACCTATCAACCGTGCATCAATGGGCATAACACATGAAAGAGGAAATCTCTGAGTTTTACAAGATTACCGCGAGAGGGCTCCAAAGTCACGCCGTGGCCTAGCCTAGCAACAAACAGTCAGTGTGAAAATGGCGTCCGCACAGCAGAGGCGTTTTGTGTGTTGCAGTTTTCGAGCTGTAAATCGGTAGTCACAGTGGAGCGTGAGTTTCGTCGACGTTACAGAACAGATCCACCGGGTGCTCAGAGCATCCGTCGGTGGTATCGGCAGGTATCGGCACTGTGACTACCGATTACAGCTCGAAAACTGCAACACACAAAACGCCTTCTGCTGTGCGGACGCCATTTTCACACTGACTGTTTGTTGCTAGGCTAGGCCAGGGCTTGACTTTGGAGCCCTCTCGCGGTGATCTTGTAAAACTCGGAGATTTTCTCTTTCATGTGGTGTATGCCCAGTTGATGCACGGTTGATAGGTACGGAAGTATTCTCAGTTGAAATCGGATGAATCAATTTAAATATCCCTGTACTATATATATATATATTCCTTGTTAACATCTAATAATATCTCCACATTGATAATGCAACACGAAATCTGGAAGACATTAATGGGTTTATCTGTCTATCGTCATTAAGTCATTATCTCTCCACATTGACAATACAAATACAATCTGGAAAACACTATTAATATAATAGGCATCAGGCACAAACCGGTGGTGATATCCCGCTTCATGAACCGTCACCTTACGGTTTCCACTGACACGCCCATATGTAGTCTCTCCTGGACTGCGAAAGCAAGTAACCATGTCAACACCACAATTTGGCCCATCAACGTTATTTCACAAACATTAGTATAATATTGTATGAATTTATAAGTATATATAAATATGTTTATGCTAGTATAACGTAGATTATTCTTATGTGATTTTGATAATCAGTTACTGTTATTCAGATCGAAACTGTTAACAAGTTCTTTGTGTAACAATCAATAAGCCATTTCCCACTAACTCTCTCTGCCCCTCTACTTCTCTCTCTCTCTCTCTCTCTCTCTCTCTCTGTCTCAATATTTTTCTCGCCAATGTCAATATATATATATATATATATATATATATATATATATATATATATATATATATATATATATATATATATGTGTGAAAATCGTGTAGATTCCGAAGTTAGTAAAGGTCTCTACAAACAGCTTTATTAGTATTGTTACATAATGATTTAATATACGCGAGACTGGTGGGTGGGGAAAGGGAATGATGGAGTGTGGAGGATGGTTGTGTAATGTCTATTTTTGGTTCAAATTCACTAGTATATAAAAAGTTGTATTGTGGTATCGGTTCATATAGACTTGCAGTAATCATAATGGAACCTTATTCTGTATAAGACTAGTGAACATGGAATTCAACGCTGTTCACCACCATATTACATTACATTATAATTAAGGAACGTTCAAAAATTACGTAACGCTATTTTTGCTAAAACTTAACACCCTAGATCTCCCAGGAACGTTCTGTAACACTAGACCAGGCACCCCCTAAGATATTATGTAACACTTCCCCCACCCCACACCCCACACATTACGGAATGTTACAGGGGAGGGGTCAGGTTTTAGCAAAAATAGCGTTACGTAATTTTTGAACGGCGCCTTACCTGTATGTCAATGTTATATGTTGTTGGACTCGGTGTTGTTAGGGTGGCCAGACGTCCGGCTTTAGGCGGACAGTCCGCCTTTTGAACACTGTCCTTAGGGTGGCCATTTCCAAATTTCCAAAAAGGAGGACACTGCGTATGTGGCCGTACGTTAACATATATATAATATATATATATATATGTTAACGTACGGCCACATACACAGTGTCCTCCTTTTTAAATGGCCACCCTAGGTGTTGTCCCCCCTCCACCCCACCTTCCCCCAGTTGGGGTACCTTGACTACGTAAGTAATGCTATGGCGGTGCCACATGTACAGAGTCGCCTGTAAAGCGAGGAACATTACATATGCGGGCAACTGTACATATATGTTACATCTCAAATGCAGTACAGGACTCTAGATTTGTAAACATCTAAACATAAATATATACATTTAAACAGCGAACAATTTGTAAACATCCAAACAGCATATCTTATAGAGCACAATTACTTCAAGCGGAAACTGAGCCGACCTGGATTTTTTTGGTGAGATAGTACATCTTCTGTGCTGACACGAATATCTCGGCGGCTGTTAAGTAATGCTTAGCCCTTAAAAGTGCTAACACAATGTTTCCAACGTTAACTAAGTAGTTTGTGCTATACTCTGTAATTATACGCGGTATGCAAACTAGAGTCTTCAAAGTTCACCCTGTAAATATCAAGCGCAAACAAGTGCATACAAAGTATGTGCACCTCTGAATTTATATCGCTTCGTCTTTCTAATTAAGTAATTCAAACTTAATCTTAAAAGTAATTAATCATCATCGCAATGGACCGTGAATAAATGTTTGCTATTATTTTATTATACTCATAGAGTTCTTGGGGCGGGTTCTAACCTCCAACCCCCCCCCCCCCCCGTGGCTACACCAATATATACATACACAGAGTGGTGTATCAGTCAGGAGTCAAAAGAGCCAGAGAGAATGGATCTTTTCCATTCTTTGGCCGCCACTATTTTTAACTAAAAATTACTTTCAGGTAAAACGTTATAATTTATGCAATGATGACCCTTTGACTCCTGACTTTTGCACCACCCTGTGTGTGAGTGTGTGTATATATATATATACACTCACACACGTCTTCATCAAGGGGGTCTTGGTACCCCGGGCACTACAATTCTTCTTAGGCCTTTTGTGCGCAACGGTAATTCATTGATAGCGTCTCTTCTCCAAGGTGGAAGTGCATGCAATTCTCAAATGACACTGCAGAACACTTCTACTTAGGCCCTTCGCAGTGTCGGTCTTACTTAACCGTTTCTTTAAGCTCTGAACACCTTTTGTTCACGTGGGCGATATAAGAATTCAACTTGCTCCTTTTTTAAATTTTAGCTCAACCGTTTGAATTCGATACTTTTCATTATAGTCATTTTTTATGAAAAAAATTCTAATCAGTATAATTTATTCGTGCCTTTTAAAAGGAAACCAAGTTTACTTCAGTCTCCGTATTAAAATCAATTGCTGAGGTTCTCTTTAATTATTATATATATAATTCATTTTTTAGGGTAAGAAAGGAACGGAGATCATATCGTACGTTTTTTTACTCAAATAGCCTACTCTTAATAAATGGTACGTAGTGTTATTCATCTTTCTGGAGTTGGTGTTTGATGTGGGTCGAGGCATCTTACCAAATATTAATTTCTAAAAATTAATTTCTGCTTTACTTTTACAATTCGTCATACTGTAAAAGCTTATTTCAGTCAGCAAGAGAAACTGCTTATTCCAGTCATGTAGTCTGTTATTTATTGTTTGAATTGGACTCGTTCTCATGCGAATTACATGGGCAGCATTTGCCGCCACTTCAAACTTTGAATAGACGAACATAGAGATATTTTCAACTGTACTTCTTTACCCTCAATAAACCATCAAAGTTGAACACTAACATCTCACCCATAAATTTTTTCAGTCGCGTTCTCAAGCAAACAGATTAGTCCGCTTTCTTCCTTCTAATAGAATCTAATCGGCACACAATTTCATGAAAGGCAATTGAATTTAAAACTATGTCGAACTTTTTAGGTTTTATACACACACACACACACACACACACGAGTTCGTGATGAGTTCTTTTAAATTAACTTTTAATACTAATTACCTTTCATGAATTTAGACTTTAATTATCATATTAAAGTAAAATAAAAATATTGGTTATATACGTAGGATTTTTATTCAGGTATAACAGAACAAAATAACAAACAAATAAGATATAATGAACAGTTTGAACGAAATATTTATACCTACATTACATATATTATCAAAAGTCTCACTTTCCAAAAAATTGGCGTGAGAAGGCATAAAAAAACTTGGATGGTGCCTGCCTGCAGTCACATGGGCAGGTCGGAGAGGCGCGGCGCCCACGTCCGAGGCTATTGTTGTTCTTCGTGGGGAGAAAGAAGGAAGGATGAGTCTCCGTATTATTAATAGTTAAAGTATGTATTAATCTTAAATTATCATTACTAGTACAGTTCCCGTCGCTTCGCTGACGGTTAGACAGGCTAAACTACAGAAAAGAACGCAGCCGTGAAAATTTTGAGCTTCACATTGTGTCAACATTTCTGAATCTGGTATCTCCCAAAACCCCTCACCCCCATTCATGCAACTTGGGGCTAGCCCCTCCCCCATTACCCCCACCCCTCCCCATTACCCCACCCATCCCCCATTACCCCCACCCCCACCCTTCCCCATTACTGCCCGGGATAAATTTCACAAACAGACAAACAGACAGGCTAAACTACAGAAAAGAACACAGTCATGAAAATCTTGAGCTTCACATTGCCGCCCGTAATACAATTTCTGAATTTTTTTCTCACAATTTTTTCTCACAATTTCTGAAAGTGTGACGGATGGACGGACGGACAGCTCTCTTATTATAGTATAGATTGATATGAAAAATGCAAGGTCACCATTGAAGGTATTATACCAATACCATACAAAGAAATCAATATTATACACGAGAGAAAAGAACTGAACAATCCCAAGAAATGTGTTTTTAATACTAGATTGCACACGAGAAATTAATAAACAATGGTAATGGGCATTAATCCTAGATTTTTGTTAGTATGCCATTATTAATCGGGATTTCAACTTGGTTTTAAACAAATTTACATTCACAATATTTTTTATATCAGCATTTAAGTCATTCCATAGTTTCAATCCAATGAAAATGGATAGTGTTTGAGATGAAGACAATATAAATTGAGGTATAACATGCTTTGATCTATTTTTGGTCTGATACGAGTGGCTTTCTTGATGATTTACAAAATATCTATTTATTCATTGTAAATTAATGATTTTGTTCTTACACTTGTAAATAAAAATAAAGTGTGCCAGTTTGATTACATCATTTAGATTTATGATAGTAGGTTTAGCTCTTTAAATAATGCACTAGAGTGATCCAAGAAATCAGCATCACCTTATTGTTAACTTTTGGATGACAAAGATACTGTTTAAAGCGTTGCTAGCGGAGTTTCCCCAAACAAGGGTGCAGTACGTTATATGAGGAAGAACAAGAGTATGGTACAGAGGTAATAAAACCTGTTTATGGACTACATTTCTAACTTTAAACTTCTTGAAATCTTTTTCGCGATATAATTTACATGATCACTCTATTACAAATTCTTAACTAGCATTATACCAAGAAATTTTGTTACAGTACACTCCTTTATAGCTATTTCATTAACATTTGTTTTATGAAATTTGTTTTACTGGTATTTAGGAAGAGTTTATTGGTGGTCAACCACTTCATTACACTGATGAATTCTGAATTAAATATATTCTTAGCTGAATCAACATTTTGCAAGAAAAAGACACAGTTGTATCATCTGCAAACATTATGAAGTTCAATATATCAGATGAACGTGGAAGGTCATTTATATATAATAAAAATAACAGTGGACCCATGTTTGACAAGCGCTTTAGTTGAACAAACCTTATTTACTGATACAAAATGATATCTATTGGACATATAACTTTTAAACCAATCACTGATTGCTCCTCTAAAGCCGTAGCAATATAATTTATTAAGTAGAATATTATGGTCTATTACATCAAACGCCTTACTCAAATCCATAAATATTGACATTATTTCTTTGTTCGCTTTAGCTATATTTGCATTTTCCATAAAATTTAAAATAGCCATTTCCGTTGTTTTATTATTACGGAAGCCATATTGATTTGGAGATAATAAATTGTAGGATTCTAAATATCGCTGCATTCTACTTTTTAAAATTTTTTCAAAAACTTTGCTAAACACAGATAATGAACACACACCGGCCTGTAATTTGTTGCTAGTGTAGGATCGCCCCTTTTAAAAAGGGTTGTTATACAACCAGTTTTTAGCATTGCTGGGAATATTCCTTTGGAAATACTTTGATTGATAATTTTAACCAAAGTTACAGATATCTTTAACAACTTTCAATATAGGTACAGGAATGTTATGAATGCTATTTTTTGTATTTTTTAATTTACCAATAATATTTCGAACCTCAGTAGAGGTAGCAGGAACAAAAGAAAATGAATTTAGTGGGTTGGGTGGCATTTCACATATTAAAATCTCTCCACATTTTGCAGTGAGGGAGGGGACCTACAGCTTTACGCGAGAGCCGAACCACAGGTCACCACCTCATCTGAACAAAAGGGAACGGTCTCCCATCCAACTGCTAATCTAACGGAAAGTGATGTTGCGACGTGGCCCTTTTTGCAGTGTAAATCTTGCCTAAACGACTACTACTCGTCATTTGCGTTTTCTATGACTATTTAAATCAGTCTTTCCCAACCTTTTCTGGCTCAAGGTACCCCAATACCATATGTCCTTCTTCGGCGACAGCCATGAGGATTTACATTTTTCACTGTTCATCATTCAGTTCCTTCTCCTCCAACACCACGTAACTTTAAACTGACCCTGAGCCTTTCCGTATGGACGTAATAAATCGCGAAAGTTTTGTTTCATTTGACATTTGCACACCTTCAGTAACTTTCCAGTTTTCAATTACTTATTTTTGTCATTTTTGGGAAATTTCTTGGCAACACGGTCGGGAAACATTGGCTTAAATAATAACTCGGTGCAATAATAACGTACGAATTTATAGATGTTTCTCTTACCTTCACAGATTCACTACTATAATAATTTTTTATGTAAGTACCATTGTTTACATATGTTTATGTTACTCTTATAAATTGATATCCCATCTCATATTCGTTGCTCTATAGCTTTCAATAACTTGCATAATTTCTTTTATTTTTTAACAAATATTGTGTTGAATTTATCTTTTGGTGATTAATACCACTTATAATCAGTTAGAAGAGCCGGAAACTGACCCGGTGTCAGGACAGACTAATGCGGCTCACTGCTCTAACACCTGTATTATTATTACCAGCATCATCGGGATTCTAACCACCGCCTGCGGGTCTTCACTTCGCTTAGAGAGGTTATATTAATAACCCAGGTGATGCACTGCCATAATTTGAAGTTGGTTTTAAGTTCTGTATAAATAAACATTACAAAATGTTAAAATTTCCCTCATTATTGTCAGTTAGACACCGAGAAAAATAATTCACTTGACCTGACCTTAAACCGACTTACTTCATCGCCAATAATACTTACAAATTCAGTGACACAAATTCAATATTTGAAATTACTGTTAATGATTGTTAATATCTTCTATCACAAATATTATCTTATTATCTGCAATGGAGATTGCAATAAGGAAGTAAGATCTAGAATTGGTATGGGTAAGGTAACTTTTGAGAGAGAGAAAAGGCTACTTACAGGTAAACTCAACTTGAAGCTGAAGAAAATGCTAGTAAAAAGCTTGATATAGAGTGGGGTACTGTATGGAGCAGAAACATGGACACTGAAAACAACTGAAAAGAAACTCCTGGAAAGTTTTGAAATGTGGATTTGGAGAAGAATGTTAAAGATAAACTGGAGGGAGCACCAAATTAATGAGGAAGTACTGCAACAGGTGAGGGAGGAAAGAAGACTCATTAAGGTGATAAGAGAAAGACAGATGAAATGGATCGGACATGTGTTGAGAGGAGAAGGATTGTTGAAGGAGGTGATAGAGGGTAGATATGAAGGTAGAAGGCCGAGGGGAAGGAAAAGGAAAGCAATGCTAGATGATTTGAAGGCAGGCAGGAGCTACCATGAGATGAAAAGAATAGCTCAGGATAGAACACTTTGGCGGGACACACGAGTTGAACCTGCCTGATAGGCGGAACACGATGGATGGATGGATCTCAGTCGGTGCTCTCATTCAACTTAGAATCAATTAGATGCAATAATTGCTAATTTATTTGCAAAGAAATAATTGTTTAGAATGAAATTGATGCTGTGACACATTAGATGTAGTCTATGTCAAAAATATTATATTGTTTTTGGTTAATTTGCGACTGAATACAATTGAATCTTCTCTTCAGTTTTTATAACTACACTATATATAATTAATTTATGTAACTGATTCTTTGCTACGAAGTATATGATCGTTGTTATCATTGCATATACTGTAGTGCATTATTTTATATTTTCCAGATTATTATATATTATATATATATATATATATATATATATTAGGGTGCATCAAACGCCCCAACTGATGTGGATTTTGCTGGCCAGTTCTGAGCTGTTGCTTCTTGTGTAGTTAAGACCTATGGTGCCAATTTTTGGTCAATTTTTGAAATTTTCACATTCCCACTTTTTAATTGAAAATTTAATTTTTTTGAGAAATTCTCCTTTTTCACGATAAAGTGAGCAACAACAAAGTTGTTTACACAGTGAAAGTTTTCAATACTATGGATTTAAACAGTATCAATCATTATTCTTGTAGTATGCACTATCAGGCTATTTATTTAACACACTATTTAGAAATATACTATTTTAGAAACACTATTTAAAAATACTTGCTTCGTTACAGACTGTTTTTCCATGAATGGGCGTGGTAGACAAGACTTATGCCAGTTTCTGCTCGGTACTCTGCCAACAGAAACGGACAAAATTATAAAAGGTTCCCGCCTGCCCACCTATGGGCAAGTATATCGCTCCTTCTCTTATAAAAAGAGCAAATTCGATAGATCCACTGGTTATTTCAAGAAAGTTCTCTATCAAGCTGCAAAGGAAGTTGCAGCACAAGTTGTTCCATTTTATATAAAGGGCGGCATACAACATGTAAGTGAGAAAAAGATTGCCGAGCATATAATGAGATTGCATGATGAAGTGAATAACCTACAAAAAATTCAAATCGACAAAAGAGACAGCGATAACAACATGAGAAAGATAAACGAATTTCGGGAAAAACTTGGCCTCTATGGCCAAAGAATGCCATTGAAACTATTACAAATGAGGAAGATAAAGTTTTTCTCAAAAGCATGATGTCTGATAGAACAGCATCATTTGGCTCTTTGGACAAGAAAAATGCTATATCTGCAATAAAACGGAATGAGAGAATGGCCAAAAGAAATGAATACTATCAAAAGCAAAAAGTAGACCAGCCTAGCACAAGTTGGGCAACAGATTATTATGAATCAGATGCTGACACTATCACTGGAACAAAACACGACAATGAAGATCAAGACAGTGGTTCTGATAGAGAGGAGTTTGATTTGGAGCCAAAACGAATGCACAAAAGAGTGAAAAAAAACTGGTGAAGACATTTTCATTCCCTATGATATCCTGAAAGACAAGAGAGTTACTTCTGTGGCAGCAAGGGCCCATGGAGTTACTCCAACTGCTGCTGTAGGTATAATATCTGCATTTCTGCAAGCCTGTGGAGGAGACACTGACAAACTTAGTTTGTCATATGCATCAACATCTCGAGCAGCTGCAGCCAATGTAAAGGAAATGGCAGAAAAAATCCGAGGTTTATGGCAACCATCAGACATTGGAACCGTTCACTGGGATGGAAAGCTGATGAGAACGCTGAACAACAAACACCATGAAGAAGAACGTCTCCCAGTAAAGGCTTTGCCCAGCAAAATGACGAAATTTCAATCCGAGCAGCTAAATCATTTCAGTAGGTTTGGTACACTGATATATGCTAAGTATTGGTTTATGGCATCTAATGCCCTTGATGCTCCAATAAATGACTTGGAACTTATTAGGAATCTTAAAACATATTCTAAAATTGACCAAGAGGTGGCAGCTGTTGCTACCAAAGCCATTGAGCGTCATCTGTGGAGCTTAACAGCAGAAATGGTACCTGTGTCACTATTTAGCCAAAAGGTACCAGCAGAAATGAAAAGGAAAATTTCCAATAAAATGATAATGTCAAAAGATATGAAAAATTCATTCCAAAGGCATGGGGCTGGATTTGGTAAGCCAATATTTCCATCGCTTGATGCCCTGCATGCAAACTCTCAAGATCTATCTTCCTTTGTCAATGATGGGTCATGGGAATTTTTCAAGACACTCCAATGCAATCCTACTTTCTTGCAGAACCCTGAAAATTGGGCGATCAATCCATCCTCCAAGCAATGTCAGGAAAAAGTGCAATCTAAAGGTTGTTAATGATTCTGCCGAACGCGGTGTCAAATTGGCCAGTGATTATTTAAAGTCTTCTAAGAAAGAAACCCTCTACCAAGATACATTGCAAGTAGTTGAGGAAAATCGTGAAAAAATTGGCAATATGAGAAAAAACAAATGTTTGAAAAAATTAAAATGGCTCCTGACAGCTTAACTTAAGGTGTTGTTTAGTGGTAAATGCTTTAAACAGGATTCTGCCCATTTTGCTTGTTTCATAGTTCTGCTTTTGCTCTTTTTTGTAAATTTTTGCTAATTTTGTTAATTTTTGTCTTTTATTAATTTTCTATTAAAAATGGAATGTGAAAAATTTAATAAAAAGGAAAAAATTGTTTATTTTGTATTCACCACAATGAGGAGCAAGACATATGTGCCGGCCAGTAGTGATATCAATTTAAAATTTTCATGGGGCGTTTGATGCACCCTAATATATATATATATATATATATATATATATATATATATATATATATATATATATATAAACAACCATTTCGCGTAATAGCTGAAACTTTTAGTCATTTCGCGAAATGACAAAGTTTCAGCCATTACGCGAAATGGCTGGTTACACACTTTGACTATAATATATATATTAGGGTGTAACTTATTTTTCAACTTTTAAGTTTCCGTGCTCTGACCCCATGAAAGTATGCCATATGATGTAAAAACACTGTGTACAAAGTTTTATTGAGGTATTTTAATATTTAGAGGTCGCTCAACGGCTTCGAAATATTGGATACGAGATTCTCAGAAAGTGTGAATATAAACAATTTCTAAATGTATTTAAACAATTTATTATGTTCCTACATTAGCAGGAAGTGCACAAGACATTATCATAATATTAAGATAAAGTACATTAACATCAGATAGTAGCGTAATTATTATGATTAACCATTATTTCCACTCAAGGTATGCTTGTGTCCCTATGTGCAATGCTTGCGATGGTCTTCAATAACCTGGAGAAGAAACTGGAGTTGTTCTTCATCTTTGGTTAGGTATCCAGAAAAATCCTGGATGAGAGCAACTCCACGTTCAGCGAAGTCATTTGTTACAGTTAGAGTTTTTACAATCTCTTTCGCAGTCTGGTAATGGGTATCCTTTTCCCATTGCTCAGCAGTTTTCTCCAAGAATTCATCTGGGAGGTTGAGCTTCGTGAACAATGTTTTGTGATTTTTGTTACAAAGTTTTTCAAGCTTTTTTCTTTCACAGTATCCAGGTCAACAACCACACGCTTTGGAGGGTTCTCTTGTCCATCAACACTAGTCATAGATATGACCATGCGATTTTTTATATCAGAGAGGACATCGTCATCGAAAAAAGCAAGACCCACCAGCTCTTCAGACAAATACCATAAATGAGCTGCCATCTTCTGTGAAGTTACCATGGCAAAGCGTGGATGTATGTTTGAATACTTTATTAGTGACTGTAGGAGATGAAGGTCATTTTGGGGAGCACTAATGGCGCAAGGGCACGTGGTCCAAACTTTCAAATAGATGCATACAATAAAAATGCAAAAGTCGCGACGTCCTCTTTCCTCACGGTTTCTTAACTTAAATTGTGATCTGAACATCCAAATCTTTAAGGAATAGATTGCCTTTGACATCCATCGTGCCTGATGCATCGCTCCGGGAGCATGAGAAACTACACCACGATTAGAGACAGCACCAAGAAACAGACATGCCAGTTCAAGTAGCTCCTTATAATCATCTCGCGGGATTTTTGTAGTAATTGCAGATTTAGAGAAGCTAATGAGACTTTCCTTTTCATCAGCGACAGCAGAAGTGGCACTTTCATCAGTGGTGGAGTCTTCATACCGCTTTGGATCAATGTTGTCCCACTTTCCTTGAAATCTCTTAAAAAGTTGGACATCTGTAGCTAATGTGGGGCCCATGCATTCTTTAAAAGCTGCTGCAGCCAAAAGTTCGATGATGTGATGTCTGCAGGCCAGATGGAGTAGGTCACGTTTCAGCGTCTGCTGTAAAGTAACGCAAGTCCCAGCCATTAGACCAGTATTGGAGCTAGTTGTATTGAAGGATATACTGTAGCTTGGAACTTTTCTTCAATATCCCACTTACGGAGATCTTCAATGACAGCTGCAGCTTGTGTTTTCCCAGTTCCAGATATGAGCTTTGGAACGCCAAGAAGGTGACGTTCTCGCTGACCTGTTACTATGACAGGAAGACGATCAATTTTTTTCTTTCCAGTAATTTCCGGTAATAATTTACCATCCCAGTGTACAGTAAGAGGTACATTCGGCTTAAAGTTTTTCATGATGGTCAAAGAGAGTGCCTCCCTTTGCTTCTTTCGTTCACGTCGGATGGTCTCTCGATTCACAGCAAGATCAGGGATACCATGGCTGAGACTTTTCGCAGTCTCCGCAATAATCATAGTAGCAGCACGATCAGATTCTTTACAGTGATCTAGAACTGCTGTGAGACCAGGTGTGATGACTTCTTTTCTTCCCCGCATGAAAGGGAGTTTCTGCCTACTTGTTCCAGGAACAGCTTCAAGTTCTGATTCCTCTTCCTCAAACGTCGATGAACTGCTGCTCTCCAGTGTAACAGAATCTAACAATGAATCCTTGCTTTGTTCTGCCTTTCGCTTTCGACTTTGTTCGCTCAACACACGTTTCTCCTTCTTTGCCTCCTTCTGATGTAGCACAATATCAACAGAAGACATTGTTCCACGACGGCCTTTTTCACGCTGAGCAATGAGAAACTGCTTATCTTCTTCCATTTTGATTATGTCGAGGGCATTTGCATGAGCGATACCAAAGAGGTCGTGAAAACAGTCCTTGAACATGCTCTCATTCTTAGCCTGTACTTCTGCCTTGCGGGATGCATTTTTCTTCAATGCTTTCCATCGTGAGAAGAGTTTTTTCCAGTTTTTTGATTGTGTCCTGTTTGTGTTGAGTTGGAATTCGGGCACGATTCCAAAACTCCTCAATTTTTTCAATTGCCATTGACGAAGCCTCTCTTATCGTCTTTTTTATATGTAAATGAAGGAAAAAGGACAGAGCCTGAAGATTTTATGGCAATTTACCACCTCTAATATCATTCTCACACTTGTCAATCAAGTAAACCTTCGATTTCTTTCGCGTCTCCATCATTAGATAAATGTATTTTGCTATATAAATTTACACCTGAAAATAAAAAATAAGTGTTATAGTTGTTATGCAATAAAAAACACTGATACATATATCCTACTATTAAGACTAAAATAACACACACTAATGCAAACACATCCTACCATTAAGGCAACTGAAATGATACTGGGGTGAGGGATAGAAAGGAAGCGCATTTCAATTTAGGAAAAGTAACGACGTGTCATCAAAATTTCAATGGCCTTGAGCGACCTCTAAATATTAATATTTTCTCATGAAACTTCATATTCAGCGTTTTTACATGCAATGTCACATTTCTAGAGGGTCAGACCGAAACTTCTTGATGGTTCAATTCTTACCATACAGTTAAGTGACACCATAATATATATATATGGTGTTTCACAACCGGTCTGCCATACTTTAGGGGGTGATTTTGGGGGTGATTTGGGGGGTGATATCGAGTAAAAAAGTTAAAACAACATAGGTGCTATTCTCAACCGTTGCGGAGCTACGGACGTTTTAAGATGTGCAAACAACAAATCCTTACTTGTGTGTAATTCAATAGATGGCAGCACTGGTGGTAGTTTCGGTTAACAAAGTTACCACTACTAATCCTCAGGTTTTTCTTTCAGTTGGTTCTGATCTGTGGTACGAGACACTGTGTTGCGCTAAGGTGAACAATCAAAATGAATCAACAGTTCACACCCGCTGAATACGCTGATATCCATTTCATTTATGGATTCTGTGATGGTAACAGCAGAGCGGCAGTTGAGGAATATCGAAGACGTTTTCCGAACCGCCGAATACCGAACAGGCAAGTGTTTAGTGAAACACCCCAGAGATTAAGAGAAACGGACACTTGTTCCACGTAACTAAGAACATGTAGTACGACGGCCCGCTGCTGTGAAGGAGCACATACTGGACCTAGTAAAACGTAGCCCAACTACCAGTGTTCGAAGGATTTCTAGACGAATTGGTGAATCCGCATCGCGTGTATGGCGAGCCATACATGATGAGGGCTTGTATCCTTATCATTTGCAACGTGTACAAGCTCTTCAACCCGGATGATTACGATAACCGTGTTCAATTTTGCCAGTGGATGGTTATACATCGCCAAATTCTTAATCGCATACCGTTTAGTATTCGGGATGGATTTAACTATAAACGAAATTCCCACCTGTGGTCCGCCGATAATTCCCACGGTATCGTTGAAGGAAACTTTCAACATCGATTCTCGGTGAATGTTTGGTGCGGTGTAATTGGAGATCAGCTGATTGGACCGTTCGTTTTGGAACAACTATTAACTGCTGATATTTATCTGAACTCCATGACGAACCAATTGCCGCTTTTGATGGAGAACGTGGCCTTGGAGACAAGGTGCAGGATGGTCTTTCAGCACGATAAGGCGCCACCACATTTTGGTCATGTTACGGATTACTTAAATCAGCGGTACGGGAATCGTTGGCTTGGTCGTGCTGGTCCAATATCGTAATATCGTGGTCCCCGAGATTTCAGAACCTAACCGTTTAGATTTCTTTTTATGGGGCCTTATGAAAGAGATGGTCTACAAGACCAAAGTACAAACGAGAGAGGAACTCTTGCGTCGGATTATGGATACAGTAGTATGGGCGCAAAAGGTTAAAGTGCAATGCAATTGCAAATGTTGATTAATGTTGCAAATGAGGGAGGACATGTTGGAAGAGGTTATGCAACAAGCGGAGGGGTTATCCACCAAGCTGCAATGAAGAGGGCCCCCCCCGAAAGCTGGGGGAGTTCCCCTAACCACTTTGGGGGATAAGCTGGCACGGCCTCACCCCCCAAAGGGGTATGCCTAACCTAAGAGAGGGAGAGAAAGGAGGAGGGTCTTTGGGGGAGGAGATGGCACGGCCTCACCCCTCAAAGGGAAACCTAACTTAAACCTTAACCTAAGAAGGAGAGAGGGGTGTTCGCTTGGCTTCTGCCAGACGCATAATGAGAGTTCATCCGAGCGCCATCTGTCTTATAAGGTCCTAACCAGCCAGTTGGTTTAATCCGCCAGTTGGCTTAGAAGGCTTCTTAGAAGGTGTAAATGGCTTCGTCAGGTGTACATTATTAGGGTTTAGTTGTTAGATTGCTCTATTTATTTAATTAAAGCATATATTCTTGACAGTTGGCTTAGAAATCCTTCAGTTCCCATTATCCGACAGTTGGCTTAATCCGCCAGCTGGCTTAGCCCGCCAGTTGACGTAGAAGACCTAGAAGGCAGTTGTATATATTAATTAACTTTTCAGCAACCAGACTGCGCTATTCAGATATTCTTGACAGTTGGCTTAGAAATCCGTCAGTCGGTTTAGAAGTCCTAACCAGCCATTTGGTATACATTAGGGATTGTCGTTTTGAGTCATTTTGTTTATCCCTGGATTCCGGGATAAAATCTGTCTTCGTCCCGGGATCCCGGAATTTCCCGGGATTTTTATTTTATATGTATTTAAATTTTTTATACTTTTAAAAAGGAATTAATATAAAAATTTTAAAGATTTCATAATTTATTTATTTAAACATATTCCATTAGGTAACTATGAGTGTGAAATAACTAGCTTAAAAGACAGTTGAGTGCAACAAGACAGCTATTTGTAAGAAAATCAACACTTGTAAAGAATAATATCCTTGTAAAGAATAAACATGCTCGTAAAAACACAAAAACAACTAAACATATGAAAATGCAAAACATAGCGCATTTAAAATAACTAATTTGACTTATAATACGAACGTAGAAAACATAGACAATTCACACTCTTATCACTCAGCCGAGTTCTAAGTTTAGTTATAAACAGTCCTGCAGCTGAAAAAGCTCTTTCCGCTTCGACACTAGTTGGTGGTATAGACTCGAGAGCATTCATTATTTTGATTATGTTAACTGTTTTTTCACCAGTTGCGTCAAATATGTCGAACTCCTTGGAGAAGTTCTTCACGCTGTGACGTAAGACGCGCGCACGCCGCCAGTGTGGCCGCACACTAAGGGTGTGTGACGACACTTGCGATTACTGTATGATCATGATACAACATGTATGATCGTGTAAACAGGGTATTTATACTATATATACTAATTATTATGTAAGTAATTAGCACCGGGATATCCCGGGATGAACGAAAAAATCCCGGGATATATCCCGCACATAAAATCAACCGGGATCCCGTGAAACAATCCCTAGTATACATATAATTAAATAATATCTTTTATATACACAACCAAAAGAATTATTGGAATCAATTTCACGAAATATATAGAAAATAACTATATAATCCTATACAAACGATGGAATATATATGACCAAAAAATAAAAAAAAAATAATAATAGCATAAGAAATAAGAACGAGTAATATATATATATAATCAAAAAATAAAAAATAATATACCAAACATTTGAGTATAACCATCAATATGACAGTACAGGAGAAATATATATATTAAATAATTAAATATATTGAAAGTAAAAAATAATATTAAATATATTGAAAGTAAAAAATAATATTAAATATATTGAAAATAAAAAATATCATACAAAACGATGACGTATAATCAACATATTAGTACAGGAAAAAATATATACACACAATTATATTAAATCAAATATATTGAAACTAAATATACATCAAAATACATTCGTTCTACTGCGCTCAACTAATACACTAAACTCGCACGTAATCGAGTCTCAAGTCACATCATTATTGCTTTGCACTACCCAGTAAATACGATTTAACATGATTTCACCGCTCAAGGTTTGCGGGCGCCTATACTCGATGTAAATGGCCTACATATCGTTCAATATTATTTTTGTGCCCACTTTACATTCGGTTGGCAAGTTATCTTTAAACGTGGATAGAATACAATCAAAAGCATGCACAAAGAAGGTATCGTTAGCCACCACATCATTATTAAATATAAGTTTATAAACACTCCTTTCCAATCGAGGGATTTTCTTACCGATCTGAGCTTTCCATCGTAAACTCTTCACAGCGCAAAACAGCAATTGAAATAATCTTCCAAGTCGTTACGACAGATGTCATTAAATAGAGGTACAGCTCTTCAGGGTGAACAGTGTAGGCAAGCTCTACCCTGTACCGCTCAAGTGCTTTGTACCAAAGTTCAGGTTATTTTGAAGAATCTAAACCTTTTAAATATGCATCCAGCTCTAGACCATTCTCGCCTTGTTCATTTCTACATTCGATAAATTCGTCGAGCAGAGCGGTGTATGCGTATTCAAGAACCATGTCAAAATAAATCATATCCGTAACACGAGCCTCTAATATAGGCTTCAGCTTGCGAAATCCGACGATTTCAAACATTCTGTCGAAGATGAATCGGATTTGGGTAGGGACAAGAACGTTATTATCAGACGCATTCTCCCACATCATTCGTATATCAATGCACGGCTGATCGTTATTTATACACAATGTACAAACAACGGCATATGAGGGGGCATCACTAATCTGTTCTCTTCTTGTACCTACACCTGCAGGTATTTTATAACGGTCCTCACCCCACTTCTCAACTATCACGAAGACTCTATTCATCTCCTCAACACTTAAATAAATAACATTACGTTTACCAGAGTTTGCTTGTGTACAAATTGTTTCAAGTACGTAGTTAATGGCACCGGTTTCACGCCTGAACACGCGCAATGACTTCGCCACGGACACATCGTACGCGGCATTGAGAATGCTTCTCAAAGGAAGTTCCAACGTATTCGGAGAGTGCACTTCCAGTCGGTTCAAGCTCTGAGATGACTATCAGCCACGGGTGGGCGGATCGGCTCGACGGAGAAGCGAGTCACAACATAAGCTGTTGAATCGTGTACGGATTTGTTCTAGCATGAATCGTACGAGTACTTGTAGCCATTATACCGGGCAATTTTCCGACACATGGGGTAATTTCAGTTTTAATGATTTATGCGCACTAGACGTCGTTCTCCACACATTAACAATCCGGTGCACTATTTGAGAGAGACATGTGACCGTATTTATACTTTTTGTTTAACAATCGATAATCGTCTCAAAATTCTATTAAAAACTCACACAGTCCTTTAGCCACAACCTCACTGCGAAACTCGTCATGATATATATGAATGTAGTGGTAAAAGTACTTTAGCTTGTCCATGATTACAAGGTTCACATTCTCAGCCGCAGGATACACGTACTCGGTATGATGCAGCATGACATAATACCGCCTGTCATACCACTCACCAACAAGACTGACTACCCATACCAGTTGCTTCTCTTTCGGACGCGTTGTTTCTTTCACTACACGGTGTATGTACGCTTTTATACAGTTTAGCACTACAACGTAGTCCATAACGTCGTTCGTACGGCAAAATCCGGCAATACTCTCGCAAGAATATCCATACAGTAGTTGAACATCTTGTTCCTTCGCGCGATTCAATGTAGCCTTAAAAGTATCAAAGAAGGGTGGGTTAGGTCGTCTTTCAGTATTCACCACATCTTCCGACTCTACCGAATACCACTTCATAAACGTCGAATACTCAAAATCAAAAGTAGCCATCACTATTTTTTCGTCTACGTGAGAAAATACACGTCTTAGCTCCAGGGTTTGCATAGGTCAACTGAGCACGCCGGGGTAGAGATATGCCCAGGTAGCAGGTAGTAGCAGGAGTCACATGACAGAGCTCACAGTGGGCGGAGCTTAAGATTGTACACAGGCATGTACACAAAGGAGAAAATGAAAACCTAATTTAAACAAATATACATAATAAATAAACATATCGTTAACAATACACACACATATATATATATACATATATATATATATATATATATATATATATATATATATATATATATATACACACATATATATATATATATATATATATATAAACAATCAAGGATTAAGGTATCCAAAGGGTACGGTATCATAGGTACCAGGCACCTGGTAACGTTTCCTATAGGTGTTACGGCATACCTTCGTGCCCCTAAGTTCCTTCACACACCTCAGAGTCTGCGTCCGAAAATTGTGCGTCCCCACAGTCAGTTGGGGTGGATGGTTGTCCTCTTCTTCCAAGCACACTAGAACTTCAACGAGTCAAAGTTAACGACTCTTCCGTTCGCATGGTTAAGCGTGATACCCTTAGCCTTCACGATATATTTCATATCCTTCCCCACCCTCACCCGTACCTCATAAGTTTTTGGCCCTGTTGATACAAATGAGTCAGCGTATGCACCATCACCATACTTATCCTTGACCTCGTCAGTTAACTCTCCGAGAAATTCCCAAGTAGCAGGCATGTATTCACCCTCCCTCTCAGTGAATATTACGCTATCTGTATCAGCGTATAGCACCCTCCGCCCAAGAGAGTGCAGTAGTCCAAAAGCTTGATGCGGGCGTAGGCCGTTGTGAAGCTGGCTACAGGTATGTTTGTAACCCGTGAGGTATCTGTAGCCAGTTCGGTGATGTTGCACTTTATTATGTAAGTATTACCTATATTCACGATCTCCATAACCTCTTTATCGGGAGCGTTGGCATAATCCCAGATTCACGATAACTTTGTGCCAAATGAACGTTCCCTTTGCCGTATTCTGTGCAAAGTTTCCACAAAGACTGTTTAGAAAACTTTGCACTAAAGCGCTTGCCAGGATTCTTAACAATTTGGGAACGGTCAAGCTGTATACCTTCACGGGCACGGTAACGCTGAATATAAGCCGTTTTTTCATCTTCGGTATCAACTCCTCCCAGATACCCTGATGGTTGGTTGGTGAAAAGGTTGGGTAGCTTCTGAAACCTCCACACCTCATGTATCTTCAATATTCTGTATCCATAGCGAACGGCTAGGGCCAGCTCAGGGCTTGTATATACACCTCTGATCTTACGCTGATTGGTTGTATGATTACAATCCCCGTTGTTCTCCTCTTCGCACTTCACGCACAGGAGAAACATGAGCTTCTGATCTATAACGACGGGTAAGATCGGCATCCATAAATCGCGAGGGGGGAGCACGTCTACGAAAGAGTCCAAAGTAGCGCTCACTCAAGTTAGCTGAGAACTCCTCGATGGTTAGCATGGCGGGGCCCACCAGTTTTTCAGGTGCACCTAAGGGGTACGGATTGTTCTTCATCACGTAGGGATATAAGGAACAGAAGTCGTAGTAATGGAGTTTCACGCCCTTCGTACGTGGAAAGTACAGCTTGAATGGATTTGTACACCCTCGAACAAGCTGTCGCCGCATTTGAGAGGATCCAACACCATTGAACGCTTGATGGCCCTTATTTCTTAACGGTAATGCTCATCGGTTTCCATCCGTGCATCATATTCATGCTCCCACATGATCTTGTGAGTGAACTGGGAGCCTATAATTTGATCGAGGTTACGGGTCCATGAGAGGCTTTCGGCGGGGGATCTTCCATGGAGATCCCTTGTGACGGCACACTCAAGGCGCGGGCATCCATGCCATCAGCATCCGTTAAAGGAGTACACAGTCTTCTCACCAGAGGTTGGATCCTCACTTAGACCATCAACCCAAAAAACACGACCATTGACCTTAATGGGTACTTCCCCCGTGTTGCGGGCGTGTTTTATGTATACCCCGGTCTGTTGCTGTAGGTGTATGAGCCAGTAAATAGCCTTGTGCCCATAACTTCGGGGATTGTTTCTGTGAATGACTGCTAAAGTGTCTTTAGGTATGAAGTTATTGTTGAACATCGTAAAACATAATGAGGCGATCGTGGTTGCGACTTGCAGCGGATCGCATTTGAAACGGGCTATGTACATCCTTCTAAAGGCCTGGATACATACTCTGAGCATGCGCACATCATTCACGCAATAACGTTCATATTCATCATATATATTGTATGGACTAGTTTCATTAAAACTGTTGTAGTAGCGGTCAAAATCTTTACGCTCGCTATCACTCATGTTGGTGTAGTTAAAGTAATGTTTGGGTGGAAGTAGTTCTACGTAATTTAAAGTTTCGTTAGCGAGGAATGTGTAAGGGAAATACCCTTTTGAAACTTCGGCGGCTACATCCATCATCTTGGGTAGCTTGGCTAATTTGCAAGGTGTCAATAATAAAGTACCTTTAAACTAAACATTACCTCTTATCTGCATTTGTATAAGTTTGTTCCCCCTTTTCAAGGGGTCGCCTGTAAATATCTCCGATGACTCGTGTTCAAGCAATTCCTTATAAAGTAACTGTGTGTCAAATTCTGCCCCGTTATGGGCAAGAATATATATTAATTTTTTTGAACTTGTCCGCTAATTTGTCAATATTTGATACAAAGAGTTTCACAGGGCTGTCGTATGCATTCGTTTTAAAAACGTTTGTCCGTTTACCACACTTGTGACACTCATCACACTCGATCTTCATCCACTCATCGCAGATAGTTTGGCTTACAAATAAATGTGGAATAACCTCTTTGGTTTCAGTGTTCGTGTAAGTTTCTATATCGTAGTACACGGTTGTACAAGGGCTATTTTTAGGCTTAGCATCTTTCATATAACATACATGCTTTACTCCATCCGCCTTATATTTCTCATGGCATAGAACAGTGAATTTCATCAAATTTATGCTTGAAGTTCCCCCAATTATCCATCTTGTGAAACATACCGCACTTACATCTTCATTTTCCTGCAAATGCCAATTGATTTATGGAGCTCAAAGCATTTATCACTGAAAAATGTACGTCTACACACATTACATTCTCTCTTCTCAGCTTCAACCACACGACTTTCACATTTGGGGCTTTTACACTGCTCTCATACCGTTTGGCAATCCTTACAATGTTTCACTATATTATCAGCTAACTCGAGACATCCCTTACACAAATCATGATGCCTTCCATATTTTCGACTTTTATTATAACTAGCGTAGAGAGTCCTTATATTACTGATCGGGAGATCAGTAATACGATACGATATTCCTGACAATTCTTAAATAAGTAGAGGTCTTCTACAATCTCTCACACACCTTTTAAAAACATACACAGTCCCACGACGATCCATTCCAAATACAACTATACGAACATTCATTTCCTGCTCTACCTTTCTCAGCTCTTCAGAACTCATATTACACTCAAACTCAAGCTTACAATCTGAAGCCAGTTTACGGGCACGCTGCACTACCGTAGGCAGCCAGATATTATACGCGATTGTATTTAGCACAGTGAACGTATGAGCTAAGACTATTGCTATAAAGCCGCAACCACGATCGACGTTTAAATGTTTTCTGTAAATAATCGGAGAATTGAAATGAAAAGTAGAAGGTGTGACACTATGACCCGCAACCGGGGATAATCTATCAATATTTAATGTGAAGTTGTCCATGTTGAAGGCTGTACTACTTTGAGAGACCTGCATTATACGACCCAAGATATATTCTATGTCTACAGTTGCCAAGTGTCTGAATGGTATTCCTACCCAAAAATCATCTACATCCCCGTCATCTGAACCGAACCTGAGGGACAACCTTGTCCGGACTTCACGTTCGTCGCGGTTCTGAAGGGCAAACTCCACAATACGTTCAATTACGCGTCGCAGTCTAACACCGTTGCTATACATGTATCCAGGGTCAACCCTGGCCACGTACCTATTTCTAGTCAGGAGAGGGGTGGGGGTTGCGGTGCGCACCAACTCGAATGTTATACCTTCCTCTACAGCACGAGAAGCAGCTGCTGCTGCTGATGTGGAGGAAGTACCCGGAATTGAACAGGAATAAGGGGGTATATTTGAGGAAGGTACTATTGTGGGGATGTGTCGTAAGACGTAGAGTGATGGGGCTCTATTAGTGGGGGTCTAACAACCGGCGCAATCCTGGTGCGCTTTATACCTGACGTGGCGGGTTCTTCATCATGCTTCCGTTTTGAATTGTCGAGTGCTACAGGTATCGCTGTTGAGGGTTCGTCAGCGGGGATAGAGTCTGTAGCTACACGGTCATCTGGGCCATCTGTAATATCGATGATGGAGGGGTTGTTCATCGTCGTCATTCACGGTTCTGTGGAAGAAGGAAAACAAGAATAAAAGGAACAGCCCTTCAATTTTGTTATATTTTGTAAATGACCCACTTAGGGGTGTGACGTGTTGGAGATGGAATCTGTAGAAAAATTTAGGTTCACAAGCCCCTCCACGTGTATTATATCTGGCCCTACAGGAAGTGGTAAAACTGTGTTTATGCTTAAAATCATTAAAGATAAGGGGGAGATGTTCTCAAAATTTGTGCATTAAGTAATATGGTGTTATTCGACGTATCAATCAGGGTTCAACGAGTACCAAGATGATATTTTGTTCCACAAAGGTGTATATGACGTTAATTCGTTAGAGGAAAATGAGCATACAGCCATTGTAATTGACGATCTCATGTTGGAAACGGATAAAACGTTTGCCGAGACATTTACAGTGTTCTCCCACTATCTTAACATAAGCGTATTCTTCATCAACCAGAATCTATTTTTCAAAAATAGATACATGCGCGATGTGTAGTTAAATACACAATATCTAGTCTTATTCGCACAGCGTAGAGATGTGTCACAAATTGAGGTATTAGCCAATCAAATGTTCCCGAATCAGCGTAAAGAGTTTTCGGAAGGTTATAAAGAAGCTACAAGTCGGCGTTACAGATATTTGCTTTGTGACCTTCACCCGCGAAACACGTTTAGGGAGCTTCTAAGTACGAATATATTCCCAAACGAGCCTGAAACGGTATATATTCCAGAATGACAAATAGGCTGAAGAAATAACGTGAATTAATAAAAATTCATCATCGATTGCCCCTGGCACCACAACAGATGTTTGTTAAAAATATCGACTCCGACTTTTTAAAATGCATCTGTGAAATCTGTCTTAATGTCATAAAAAGTAATGCACCAATGAAACCCCCTCAGAAGGCTCGCCTTCGTCGTTACAAGAACATAAACGTACGCTCGCTCGTAAAAGTCAAACTGTGGGGAAGAAAAAGCGAGTTATTTTACAAAGAGGGGGATCATTCCTCCCCAACTTATTTTCAGTTTTGGGACCTTTACTGACTAGATTAATATGATGAAGAAAGTGGTAGTGATTCCGCACGAGGTGTATGCTTCACTGCAAAGTTCAAAGAATCTAGAAACAGTTCTAGAACCCCGTAAAAGCAGGCTTAAAATAATGGAAAGCGACTTGTTAGCCCTATTAAACAGTGAAAAGTAACCTGATGAGAAAAGGATCTTCTACCAAGAGGTTCTACAGAAATTTCTTCATGAGTACGAAGATTATAAGAATCAGACAGAGGTCCCTTGGTTATTAGGCACAGCGCGAGCAACGATAATTATGTCGACACAGGACCTGGGTCCGACATTAGAGATGACCAACCAAAGAATAACTGAACGCAACACATCGAGCATATATTAAAAACCAGTCTCCCACATACATTGAGGAATAAAGGGTTAAGTCTTTATAATCTATTGAGTGAGGACACATCATACAGTGGTCCGATACAGGCGAGGTCATTGTTGAAGGATCAAGGGTACAGGGATCGAATATTGTCCATGATCTGGTGAGAAAGTGGGACAGACCCTCAACAGCAGGATGGAAACATATTAAAGCAAGACTACAACAAATAAGTGTCCCAAAAACATTGATAGGAAATCTGAATAGGTTAAAAGACCTAGATCAAGTCTCGCATGTGTCACAACTGAGTACGCCATCACCCCCAACAATAGCATCTCTGAAGAAGAGAAAGAAGAGACAAAACGACCAACCTTATCCACGTGTCTCTAAAATACGCAAATGGCTAACATATTAAGAAAACGCTATTATGACATTTCTAATCCAGCCTCCTATGGCGGTATTAATAGGCTGTACAGAGGTGTTTACAATGATGGAGTATGGAAAAAAGATGTTGAGAGGTTTTTGCGGGAGCAGGATGCTTATACACTTCATAAGCCGGTGAGAAAAAGGTTTAAAATGGCCCACATAACCACGGCTTCGATTGACTATATGGCAAGCGGATTTAACAGATATGCAAAGATATTCAGTGTATAATAGGGCGTATCGAAAATGAGGTTTTTAAACTTTTTTTCGAAATTCAAATATGGCTAGTGCAGAAAATATGTGGGTGCTATAGATAATGACTGTGCATAAATATTAGTCCTGCGAAATTATATCTTCAGGTGCCACAAAGCCGTCGAAAAAAGTGAAATATAATGATTTTCTTATATTCTGCATTAGTACAATAACTGAAACTTACTTGTTATTATTATATATTAAGTGTTCCAATTACCAAAATAGTTACTGAATTACGCAGCTCTTAGTTTATTTAGATCAATGTTCTTTTGATTAATGATCTAAATAATCCAGAACTCACCACGAGGAGGTGGCTGCGTGTCGAGCTCCACCCATGCCCTCCCAACCACCCATCCTTGCGCATGTTTTTTTCTATTAACGTTTTATTTAAACTTTATATTCAGCTTTACTTTCGAATGATGGCATTTTTTTACGTGACTGAAGTGTTGATCTTATGAAGCCATCTCGCGCGTTCAATCCAAATACTTTTGATGATGCTTCAGTCACTAATTTTACCATTCTTTCTACTACTTGTGTATGACAAGGGAATTTCTCGAATGGAGGGGTACTCTTGTTTTCTATGAATTCTTCAATCTCATTTTCTGTCAGGTGTCTTGTCACAGGTGGTTCAGTGACAATGCATTTTTGCCAATTAATTAAATCAGTATAATCAGTAGCTTCAAATTGAATAACAGATACTGTGAAACGCCTCACAACTTTTTCCTTGTTTGTTTGCCTTGTTTTCTTTATTCGCCTCCACGCTAATTCTCTTATGGCGCTGCGGTCATCATGAATCATTGATGCTAGAATATTTTCTGGATTTGCAAAAAATGCATTTCTTTGTATGACAGGGTTTACAATATCCTTTACTTCGTCATTCAGTGTTCTTGTTAGTTCAATAGTTTTGAAAACATGTTTTGAGCCATTGACAAAAGACGTACTTTGCTTAATAGAAAACCACATTGGGATGTAGACCTTCATTATAAAAGAAGCAATGTTCATGAGGTTCTCAGATGGACTTACAGTTGAAACGTATAGACGAAGCAAACGATTTGCTGTAGTCAGCCATCGTGAATGTGCCATTTTGCCTGGACTACGATGAGCAAGATCTGGAGAGCAATATCCCTTTGTTATGGCCTGATGAATATCAATTAGATATTTTTGGTCGGTGCTAAGATCTTCACAGTCTACAGTTGGTTCCTCAGCATCAATCCTTTCAAACTCGACAATAGGAAGACTCTCACAGTTCTCTAATTCCCTGCCAATAGGACCGGTGAATCCGCGGGGGCCAGATGTTTTTCCATCCAGCTTTGCAACTAAATGGCGTAATGGCAATTCATTGGCATGGAGCTGGCACACTAAATGTTGAACTGGCTTCTTCAGCTTCAATTCTATAAGCCTTATAACGCCTCCCTTTTCTCCAGTGTTGACTGCTGCACCATCGCATCCAATGGCAACAAGGTTTTCCAGGTTCATGTCATTATTTCCAATATACTCAAACATTCCTTTACATATTTCTTCAGCTGATCCAGAATTCACAGAATAATGGCCCAAATAATCTGAACCAGGTTCTCTCACTAAAGTGATATGTTCTTCTGTTACCTTCTTCTGATACTTTGGACTCTTTTTTTTCTTGGAAGAGTGTAGAATCTTTTCGACCATCAAAATAGATTCCTCTGATTGGGACCTGATTTGGATCTTTCATAATTTCTGATCTCTTCTTTTGTCTTTCTCTTCTGATTTTACTCCTATCCACTACTTCAGATGTATTGTCAATAGAAACTTCTCCAATATCTTGCAATACTGCACTAACAATGAATGCTGCAGCTCGATCTGAAACTGCAGTCCTGTCACAAGCAGTAGCCACTGAAGGTAGATTTGTAGTTTTCCTTTTCTTGAATAATTGTTCTTCAGGTTGTTCGAGCTTTCTCTTCAAGCTAACTGGCTTTGGAAATGTATCGTCTGATATTTCGCCAGATTCACTTTCACTATTTGATGTCGATGATGATAATTCAACATTTGTATCCTGCAATTTCTCCTGTGAAGATTCTTTGGTGAGCCTCACAGCTTCTTTTTGCTTTCTTAGCAACGTAGATGCTTTTTTCTTTGAGAGTGTAATATCTACTCTATCAATAAACAGTTTTCTTTCACTCCTTTGATCTAAGAGGAACGTCACTTCTTCCTTTGGAACCGTTTTTTCTTTGGGACAAGAACATTGTGTTAGTACTTTGCACTTGCACGCTGCAATGTCAAAAAGTTTCGTGTGTGCTTCTTTTTTGAACATATCAATCTTTGCTTTGTAAGCTTCAGAATTTTTCTGCTTTGGTATGGCTTCATAATGACACGATACTTTTCGTGGTAGCTTCTGAACATTGTTTCAATTCGCCTGTCTGACAGAATTGGGACGGAAGCACTTTCCCAAATTGTTTTCAATTTATCAACAACTTGTTCTAATATTTGAGATATTGAAGGATCTTTATTAGTATTCTGTTTCAAATCGTTTCTTACAAACAAGTAATATTTAAAAACTCCTTCGTATGTAGGAAGATTCCTGTGCCACAAATCTTCCCCCATACCAAACATGGGGCACTCAGTTGAGGCCCTGGTTGATTTTGCACAAACTCGAGACATTTTGAAAGTATACAAATCTGAAAAAGAAAGAGCTAATATCAATTATACGTTAATTTCAGTTAATAGTACATGGCAAACTTAGGGCAACACAATACAGAAATGCAAAATATATAAGAAATATAGTTTAGACTATCTGAGTAACGCCAACAACAGAACACCCACCTGCTACGAGAGCGACAGCTACACTGAACCGAGGTACTCACGTGACAGCTGAGTGAGCTGACTATAGAAAACTGTTTTTAGAGAATATAAACTTTTTTTAAAGGTTGACTGAGCTATTTTTATACAAGTGTGAATAAATTCTTGTCTATTGTGCATCGTGGACTCTTCTGTAATTATTGGTTAAAATCTGCTTTTTTCAATTTTTTTCAATATTGAATGTCATTGTGGCACCTGAAGATATTAATGTTATGATTTGAAATGTATACCAGCTTATTTCCTCAATACTCCACACATTTTCCACACTAGCCAATTTGAAAATTCGAAAAATGAGTTTTTCACTCCGCCCTAGTGTATAATGATGGATACCGCTACATCCTATTCATAATAGATGTATTCTCTAGATATCTGTGGCTAATTCCTCTGAAAAATAAATCGCCTGAAACATTTGCTAAAGCTACCAAAACGCTGATGTTGAAAGAAAACAGGGTTCCTGGCTATTGTTTTACGGATATGGGGAAAGAATTTATAGGCCGCGCTTTTCAGAACATGCTGACAGAGTTTAATATCAATTACAACTCTTGCAATTCTATACATAAGCCCTCTTTAGCTGAAAGAGTTCAACGTACCATAAAGGAGCGCATGCATCGCTATTTTACCCATAAAAGCACCTACAGATATATAAACATTCTGGGATCATTGGCCTCGTCATCAGGGCCCGATTAAGGCCAACTGATGCGCTAAGCACAGCCCAACAATGGTTCCCCCTCGACCCTTCCATTGTCTAACTGACAAGACATTAAGACTCAATAAGTGCTGAATGTGAAATAATAGATTAAAAATTCAGTTTTCTTCCAGGCCATCCCCCAGGCCAGACCCCACAACTATATTAAATATAACCTGTTTTTTAATTTTATTTATTAATTTTATTTTATTAAAACTGTGGTGCCCCCTTCCCTTGGTGCCCTAAGCACGTGCTTATTTTGCTTAATGGTTAATCCAGGCCTGCTCGTCATACAACCGTTCACACCACCATAAGATTGGCACAACACCTAACGAAGTTTTAGAAAGAGGTACGCACACAGAGCGTGATGTGAGAAGAGATATTCGTAGAGCACGGCCACACTACACGTTTCAAAATCAATGATTATATATGGCTATCGCGTTCTGGAAATAAATTCGCGAAGGGATTTGAGCAAGGATGGACACATGACATTTTTAAATTTAGTGCTATGAGACCTAAAGGCGAGATAATGATGTATTACGTCGAAGATTTGAATGGGGAGGAAATCGCAGGAGGCTTTTACCGCAAGGAGATGCAGAAAGTGTCTTTTAATTTAGGAAAAATGTGTTTAAAATTGAAAAAATTTTAGGCAGCAAAAGTTCAGGAAAGAGAAAAATGTACCTGGTGAAATGGCTAGGGTACCAAGAAATCTTCAACACCTATATAAAAGCTGCTGCAATAATGAGGCTTAAATAGTATGCAACATGGCGCCTAACCACTTCTATGTCACACTTCCGTCCTCTTCTCTCTGTACATCCTAACAAAACCCTGGCCAACTTTGTAACAGATCTCCATGGGCCAATGAGTTGGAAACGTGATTCGTACTAAGTTGGTGTTTGTGAATTCCAGCTAGCCACCAAATTTTTAACTTTTGAAAATGAGCACGTCATATTTCTGATCCTTAGCAGAATCGATGAGTGTGAAAAATTAGGCATAACCTTAGACAACACTATGGGATCAGTCCTGTTCGGTGAGGAATAGTACTATAGTATCAATGTAACACTAGAAATCGGTCATTATGACACAGCCACGGACATTGTGACGGGGTTCAACAAGAGTCTTGAAAAGTCGTACCTGACAAACGACTTACTTTTTTGAAGTCGTAAACATAGACACACCTGCACGCACGTTGAAGTTAAAATCAACGCTTAGTAGAAATATGAAAGACAAAGCTGTTCACAATTGTGGCCGAGGGTCGATATAGTGCAGCCCTCCAAAGAGACACCTTTCACGAGACACAACATAAATTGTCCAGCTTAATGTATCAGTTGAAATTGGAGAAATTGGGTGAAAACTGTACATCCCCAGACATGTGCTATATTTACAGCAATATCGTGGAGCATCAACTTGTTGGGGACACCCAGGCGCGCCTGCTGCGCATTGTACACATTCCCAACCATAGAGGGAAGAGTTTGAGCATTACATATGACAAGCCCCATTATGTGAATGTTGCGACTAATCTATTAACCAATATCTCAATATATATAAGAACGATTCAGGGAAAAAATTTCCCATTCGGTGATGGGAGCTTAACAGTGAAGCTACACTTTCGTCGCATTCAGTTATAATGACCCGAAGGCCTTTCACAGTCTATCGAGGGGTGAGATGTCAGCGTGGGGGTGAGCTTGGCTCCATTTTTCAACCATACTACGCACGGCTGTCCCATTGTTGAAGAGGGGTGCTAGATATCTCGGGAGGAAGGCGTTACAATCAGGTTTTAACGCGGTAGAAGACATAATGGGTGGAACTAAACCTAAAGAAGCTCTTAAAACAAATTTAAAACGTACACGGGACGAAATCATCAAAGATGCAAAGAGAAAAATTCGTGGTGGCGGAAAGAAGAAGAGGGCTGTCCGGAAGAAAGGGTTACCAACACGTGGCACTAAACGTAAAAGGACATAAAAAAAAGTGTTCTAAGCGTATGGAAGCCTATGGCTGATCATTTTTTTAACTGATATACGCTGAGGACACTGCTCTCACGAATCATAGGCTGATTACTACTTGTCGAGAGAGTTGGCACTCTTCCTGACTCGTCATGGCGCATTTCATCCATCCATGTAGCTCACATTGTTATAAATCGGAACTGTCTGTCTTTGATATACCCCCTACACAGGTTTCTATTAAGCATAGCGACTTTATTACAATTAACTCATTAAACACAATTAGTTTACCGAGTGCCCCTATAAAATTCGTGATAGCCAGCTCAGGCCTATACTTTTTTTATCCAAGCTCTACGCACATGTACACTAAACTGCGTGTAGCCCATTCAGATGGAACGGACTGCGATGATAGTCACTCTGCATACCCTAAAACCAACTTTCTACACTCCATATTCAGCCAGTGTGAGATGTATTTAAATTAGGTTAACAACTCGGCAGGAACGGGTTTTTATCACCTATGATCCTATCTCGAAAATGTCCTCAACTTTTCAAAAGAAGCAAAGGATACCTTTTTAACTGCCGAGGGCTATTATCAGACTAAAGACGAAAGAAGTATAAAGGATAAATTTAAACATTCTAAAAAGAAAATATACGAGTGTTTTGGACGTCTGCAGACAGACTTCACATTCTAGGAGAAACTGCTTATGAATGGGGTGAATATGAAGTTAAAGCTCACCCGCACGAATTTTGAGATCTGCATAAATCTGGGACCTGACCAAGAAGAGGGCGCAAACCCGTTGTGATTCTCATCATAGAAACATATCTGTGCGCACGGCGATCGAAATTAAGTTCGCCGAAATACGTAGAAATTGAAACAAATTTAAAACACGCAACAGTAAAATACCCAATTAACAGAGTGCAGATCAAGCTATACACGGTGCCCGCCGGGTTGGCCTCGAAGCAGCCAAAACACGTGGTCCTAGGAGTTCTACCGAAAAGTATATTAATTGGAATGCAGGATCACGCTTCGACGAATGGAGAATATTAAAAGAGCGCCTTTAAATTCGAGAATTTCGGCCTTAAAAATATAACTATATGTAAATGACGTTGCATTGGGCGGGACTATGGTTACGGACTACTCATTAGACCCTTTGTTCACGCTCTGCGCGAGAGCTTATAGTAGGGGGGGAGATCAATTTATATTTTTTGGGGATTATTTATTTTTTCTGGTTCTTAAAATATGCTATCACTTTCGAACAGCTTAGAAATAGAAAAAAATCTTGTATTTTACTCGATAACCCCCCTGTACATGTGGTTTGAAAGTTTATTGAATATCATAATGTTTATTGTAAGAGTAAATTCCAGTTTATTTAAACAAATCTTGTTAAAAAACATGAAATATCATTGAAGTTAGAAATAGACCTGTAATTGATTAATTCATTACTAAATATATTTGCTAGAAAATAATGGAAAATAATATATGTATATATTTTTACATCACCTAGACAAAACAAAACCTCATAAATTCAGACATAGCATAATATAAATGCCTCTAATTACTGCACATTATTTAGCACATAAGTATATTTATAGCATTATCAAAATCTTTCATAGTCATTGTCATATTTGATGCAACTCTGTCTAGATAGATTTTCAAGTTAATTGCATAAGTCTCCATTGGAAGATTCTTGTAGTACTTTTTCAGTTTGAAGATATCTGACGACCTGAGAAGAGATGTCGATGTATTCCTTGCATATCTCACTTCGATGTATATTCTGTCATTTTTTCTCTTTGAGTGACAACCTTGTATCATTCACAAAATCATCTACTTCACTAGCTTTGGTGAAAGGTCCACCAAGTTTCTTCAGGGTGTCTACATCTTTTTCCTTTCTCTTGTCAGCTGCTATGTTTGCTACCTCCTTGTCACTTAATCCTTGCCTCTTAAGTTCTTGTTGCTTTCTGCTCCATTCTACCAACACGTTAGGAAGGGGACCATCTTGCTGTACTAATTTTACATATACTTTGGCAATAGACTTGCCTTCAATCAAGTCAGTGCTTCTTCCTTTTACATGTGCACGGCTGGCTAAAGGTAGCTGTTTTGCACCACGTTGACTGAGCTCATAGTTGATGCTGTCCACTGACCGTTCTGGATGAAAGTTGTTGATTGGTGCTTTCTGTAGTTTCTCCTGATCCATTGACGCTACCTGAAAAGGAATAAAATAGTACTGTACCATGAGGATACAAAAACAGCATCAATTCAACAACAATAGTACATTATAAAATTATGTATTGCACTTACCTGTCGAGGGGCTTCCGCATCACAGTCGCCATACTGGAATATGTCTCCACGTTGTTTCTGCCATCCAGCTGCTAATTTCTTCATCATGATGCTGAGAACATTTGTGACTCTTGGTTTGTAGCAGTTAACGGCTTTCGTGATTGAATTACGGATGTCTTCATTCCACAGAACCGTTTTAAACCTATCAGGTGATATGAAGTTGAATGCAGGCTCATCAATGTTCAGAAGATCAGATGGATCCGTTTTCCATAAATCATCGTACAGCGTTGGAAATGCAATCATGATCTTAGCATAATCTGTTGTGCTAGCCGATGTCAGACTGATGAATGGTTCAATCAAATGTATTCCAATTAGTGCACCAGCTAGACAAAGGATGCGAATATATTCAAGGTTACTGAATGAGCGCAGGATGCATGCAAGTTGGTTAGTGATGTGTTCATACTTGTTGAGAAAATTAGAAACATCTTCATCCAAGTGGATGGTGATAGCGCACAAGAAAGTAAGCGCATTGAACCTTTCTTTTTGTAGGCGAACAGCAACATTCTTCTTTGGCATGAGGTATTGATCAAAGTCACCTGCTTTGTTCCACTGTTTATGGTCATAATCGTGTGAAACCAATCTCACTAAACAGTCCATGAACTGTTCTGTGATTGAATCATGGGATGTAACACAACTGACAAGGAAGTTTGCAAATATCTTGTCTGGTCCAATAGTGTTATCAATCTCTTTAAACACTTCAACAATTTTGCGATTAAACATTAATGTCGGATGAACTTGACATAAGAGATGTTCAGATGTGTGATCGGTGTCAAGCCTGTCAGATACAATGCTTTCGACCCCAATGTTGTGGCTTGTTCCATCAGTCATCACAAAATCTATTTTCTCATACAGAGTCTTAGGATCGAAACCGCTGACTACCGATAAAATGTTCAGGATAGTAACTCTCAGTGCTGCTAGATTTTCTCGTAATTCTGATACTAGCTGCAGCGTTGGGAAGGAACGATACTTACCATTAATTGTGATACCTTGAACAGAAAATGACCCTGCACCCTGTTTTCTAGATCCATCATCATGATAAGTAATTGTGACTGACTCATCCGAATTTATGATCTCTTGTACTATTTCTGCCAGTACAAAGGCTTCAATAGCTTTTCCTATTTTTAGGCATGCTGATTGGGCTGGAGCTGTGTCTAAATCAATGTAATGCGCATTTTCGTCAAAGTACTTCCAGCTGCGATCGAACAAGTAGTTTCCCACTTCAATAATAGCTGCTGTTGCTTGGTTGTATGATAAATTATATTTGGATATCAGTTTTCATACACAAATTTTCGTTTTTTTGATGTTGATGATATATTCTCTTCAGGGATATATTCATCTTCAGTGCATGTGTCCTCATCTGTTATCGAGCCATCAAATGCTTGGTAAAGCTGTGATACAAACTGATTTTTCTTTGTGTCGTCTTGTTCCTTTAGGAGCATCTTGTCTATTGCAGCTTGCATCCTCATTTGCCTCTCAGCTGTTCTTTGCCATGCCATGTCCACTGAATTATCACAAAACATTTTTCTTGGACCTCGTTGATCCTCCAGGAACTTCCACTCTATCTCAGTAACTTTAACACCATAGATCTTGTCTTGGCGTCTTCGTGATTTCATATCTGTACAGGAGATAACAAACAAAGTGGCTGCAACACGGTGGTTGAATTCTGAAAATTCTGCTCGTTTTGCTTCAGTCATTCTCTGTGAGCGAACCTGACAGTGTTTTTTGAACTCTTCATACAGTTTTGTTATCTGGTTGACAATGTTACTGATCGACTTTGTGTATAGGTTGCACCAGATCCAAAGGTTCTGCAAGTTGTAGGCAACTTTCCATGCAGCATCACTAACAGAAAGTTGGTTCTTACCAGCTCTGGCTGGCCTCAGCATGAACATCATCACTTGAATAACATCTTGCTGGAGTGACAGTACACCTGCCTTAAACTGATATAGCTCAATATATTCCACATCTCCACACCGGCGTGTGGAAGCAGAACGTAACTCTCTCATTTTGATCCGGTTAATTACTGTAAGTCTATTTTAAGATTTCTTAACTCCTGTAAATGAGAAAAAATTATTAAACAAGCATAAAAATGTTACAACTAAATTAATCATGTAATATAATATTATATATATATATAATATATAATATATAATATATATATATATATATAAATAATATAATATAATAATAAAATATTATGATTATATGTAAATAATAATCATAAAATAATAATCAATGGCAAATAATCAGTTTTTGTGGCTAATATTGTTATTTAGCATCAGCAAACAATTCAGTTAACTAAATTTATGATGTGAATATTGATGTCATAGCAATTTAATAGTATTTTTTTAACAAAACCAGATAAAGTGGCTAATAAGTTTCATTGTTAATATCAGCAAAACTTCAGAGGGCATGTACAGGGGGGTTAATGACCAGATATTTGTGAAACATGGTTCATTTTACTTCTTTTGTATGATAGCAACTTTTAAAGACCAGAAAATTGGGGGTCACCACTTCTGTTCCCCCCCCCTACTTATAGCAATCTGGCCCATATTGCCGGTGGCTATGACGAGCTTGGGATTGGCGTAATGCAGAAAGAATTCATCGATCAATTTAACCTTTATCCGTTTGATATTACCCCCGACTTATCTGCTAGTGTAAATACACACTTAAGTCCACAAGTTGGAACATCTCAGTCAGATTGGAATTCGCCGAACCTATAGACGCGCCTATTAGTGTACTATTATACCTCGAATCACAAGCTCTAATGGAGCTCGACCGTTTCAGAAACGTTGTCAGACTTAAAATGGATGCGAATACACTCCAGAGAGTAATGAAGATTGACGGAGTCACACGCTCCAAATTTATCGGTGTGTTTGCTAAGAATGAAGCATTGAAATTGCCAACTACGAGAGATTGGTGTAGTCTTATCGTCAATACGGACATTGTTGGGTGTGAGGTGATTCATTGGTTTACAATCTATTTTAAAAATAGGGAAAGAACGTACTATTTTGATTCACTTGGCACTCAGCCCTGGAGTGACCCTGTGAGTGTACAATTTATCGAACAGCTACATGTCCCTGAAATTGTCTGGAATCCTTATCGTTTCCAAGGATATTTTAGTAATACTTGTGGCATGTAGTCTCTTTCATTTCTCCGACACATGTCACGTGGGAAGGGATTTATAATTTTTTTTAAAATTATTCGATTTGTGCGACACAGATGAATGATGAAATTGTATGCAGACATAAAAAAAAGGTTCCCATTTGTCCGTACTTGATGTATTGTGTAAAGTTTTACTTGTGTATATATAATTGTAACTATATTGTGTAAAGTTTTACGTGTATATATATATATAATCATAACTGTAAAATGTCTCCATTAATGTTTGTCTCATTTAATGGACGCTAGTTCTGTAAGCCGAATTGTACTAAAACATGCTTTCTCCCATTTAATAAATTGAATGAAAATACAATGCGTTTTGTTCTTAACCACAAAAAACTTGCATTATTTCCTCGATGACCTGACATTCGTTGGACCGGATGTGAGCCAATACCTCGACCTCGTTATTCAGGTCATTGGGTTGGCTGCGTGGTAAAGCCTCCAAATCGTCGTAATTTATTTGCCTTTCATCAAAGCTGTCGCGAAAAGTAGCTCTAACACGATCAAGTTCCGCATTGGTCCTTTAATGAGAAATTAACATGATTAATCCATACTGAATCTTTTTTAATTAAAGTTAAATTAAATTAAAGTTTAATTAAAGAGTTATAATAAGCGAAAATGCCGATTAGGGCGCCCGGGCAAATTATAATCACAAAGCAGATATCCTGAGAGGTTTCAAAAGTAAGATTAGCTGGATGTGCTACGCATCATCTGCCAGCACCGGGTAACGAACCCGGGACCACAGGCAAATCTTAAAAGTTTTTAATAATTCTAAATTCCAATCTGTAGCGTGTAATAAAATTTCGCTTTCAAATAATAAAATTAACTGTCTAAATGACGTTATCAGGATGGCAGATTAACTGGGTGTGCTACGCATCTTCTGCCTACAGCGGGCCTCGTCCTCTTGGCAGATATCATTTCACTTCGCTTTATTACGGTTTTTTATAAATTATAACACTTGCACTGAATGAAACGATAAATATATATAGCCCGGCCTTCTGCTTAAATAACAAACTGGTTTTTCAAAACGCATTTATTATGGCTTTTTATATATTAACTAACACAGGCACTGAAAGAAACGAAGTATCTAGCCCGATTCACAAATTAAATTAATTAATTACATTTCAATGCCGTCTTCATCGGCTGCTTCTTTCTCGCCGTCGCAAATTTCTGCAATGCTTTGTGTTGAACGTAGAGAGTTCCGGTGTGCCGCTGCGAAAAGATGAAGTGTAGCCCCTGCATAGAAATCCCCATCTTCAAACAACTGCGGGTAGCCGTAAGCTCTTGTGATTGGCTCATGGTGACATGTGTGGTTACTCGCTGATAAATACAACTGTTGTGGATTCCAGATGAAAAGGCCTCCTTTTATATACACTATCCTAATTGTAAACATTCACAATAGCCAAATCACGAGTTTCTTAATGGCCGTCGGTGAAATTTGGGTGGCGCATAACATGTAAGCGTGACTAGCCACCAACCAGAGGTCCTGGGGCTTCCCCCACTGGGATGTAACTGGCTGATCTGTGAATTCTGGGACGTGTCAGATATAACTTACCCATTCCATAGATTTCTTCCAGAAGTGATTCGCAGAGAGAGCTAGATAGAGAGAGGCAGAGAGAGCTAGAGAGAGAGAGAGAAAGAGAGCTAGATAGAGAGAGACAGAAAGAGAGCTAGATAGAGGGAGAGAGAAAGAGAGCTAGATAGAGAGAGAAAGAGAGCTAGATAGAGAGAGAGAAAGAGGGCTAGATAGAGTTACAAGGAGTTACAAGGAAAAGAAGTACCTCAAAAGGCCTTGCGGCCCATACCGAGGAGGTACCAATGGCAACGGGTGCCAGGGAAAAATTTGTAAAAGTTTATTTTTCTTTCAACTATCCTAGCAGTAGTAGAAAACTGGATAGAAAAGTAGAAGGCTCTCTCCCCACCCTCTGCTCCCTCCCTGCCAGAGGCAGGTACGGAAAAAGGTTGAAGAAAATACCTTGACCCTGGAAAAGTAGCCAAGGAAATTTTACAGGAAAGTGGAGAATATATAAATAGCTCTATATTTAGTTTGCTCACATGAGAGTATTCAGTACTTTGTCTAGCCTATTTTTAAACACATTTACACTTTGACTGGAAACAACCTCTGAGGGAAGTTGGTTCCAGATATTAACTATTTTATAGGAAAAGAAATTTCCGCAGACTGAGGTCCTAAATGTCTTTACACACTCAAATAGTGTGCAAGATTTCGTCTACCCTTTTCTTGAACTGATCCACAGAGGAACTGTTCACAACTTCCGAAGGTAACCTGTTCCATGTGTCACAGATCTTATACGTAAAGTAATTCCCACACACACTAGTCCTAAACCGTTTCAAATCCAACTTCCAACCATTGTTGCGAGTTGGGTTATCATTTAAACTAAACATACTTCTAAAATCGACATCGTTGAACCCGCGTAAGATCTTGAAAACCTCGATCAGTTGACCGCGCAGCCTCCGAGTTTCAAGCGAAAACAAGTTCAGGGCGCGTAACCGTCGATTGTAGCCCATATGCCTAACGGAAGGGATTAACTTTGTGGCCCTCGCCTGCACTCGCTCCAGCCTCTCAATATCTTTCCTGAGGGTGGGCGACCAGAACTGCACAGCGTACTCCAGGTGCGGCCGAACAAGGGAATTGTACAGTGAGAGCACAATCTCCTTGTTCCGAAACTGAAATTGCCTCCTGATATAACCCAGTAGTTTCTGGGCTTTCTTTTCCACCTCTACACACTGTTTCGTAAACTTAAGATCGCTGCTAATTAGCACACCCAAGTCCTTTTCTAAATCAGTCACCTCGATATTACTACCCAACATCGAGTAGTCCGACTTGGGATTGGCGTAGCCAATGTGCATCACTTTGCATTTACCAAAGTTAAACGGCATTTGCCATTTTTCGGACCACTCTCCTATCCTACCTAGGTCCGCACGCAGTTCCTCGATCGCTTCGGGCGTCCCAACATTGGCCCCAAGCTTGGTGTCATCAGCGAATTTGGCGATCCGACTGACGATGCCACCGTCGATATCATTTATGTAAATGATAAACAACAGTGGCCCCAAAACGGAACCCTGAGGAACCCCACTAGTGACCGAGGCCCAACCCGAACTAGCCCCTTTAATTACCACCCTCTGCCGCCTGTTCCTCAGCCAGTTTTCAATCCACCTACGTATTTCCCCACCGATACCCAGAGATAGATAGAGAGAAAGATAGACAGAGAGAGATAGAGAGAAAGAGAGATAGATAGAGAGAAAGAAAGAGAGATAGATAAAGGGAAAGAGAGATAGATAGAGAAAAAGAGAGATAGATAGAGAGTTACAAGGAGTTACAAGGACAAAAAGTACATCAAAAGGCCTTGCGGCCCATACCGAGAAGGTACCAATGGCAATGGGTGCCAGGGAAAAATTCATACACCCTCAAATAGTGTGCAAGATTCAGTCTAACCTTTCCTTGAACAGATCCACAGAAGAACTGTTCACAACTTCTGAAGGTAACCTGTTCCACGTATCACAGATCTTATACGTAAAGTAATTTCCACACATATTAGTCCTAAACCGTTTCAAATCCAACTTCCAACCATTGTTGTGAGTTCGGTTATCATTTAAACTAAACATGCTTCTAAAATCGACATTGTTGAACCCGAGTAAGAACTTGAAAACCTACAACTTACAACCGAAGTGAGACTAAGGGGACGATAGCTTGCTGGACTTTCGTGATCCCCTTTCTTAAAGATAGGGGTCACATTGGCTTCTCTCCAGTCACCAAGCACCTGGCCCGTCTCCAACGATTTGTTGAAGACTGTAGCCAGGTGGGGAGCCACCTGGTCGCGCACCTCCCACAACACTCTGGGGAGGAACTGGTCTAGCCCAGGAGCATTAAACGCTCTCAGTTTGTCTATTCTATCGGCAACGACTGTTGCGGTACACTGAACACTATCCAGGCCAGCACCTTCATGCCTGATGCCTGGCTCGGGGGTGTCCTCCCTGGTGAACACTCCTGCAAAGTATTCATTCAGCACATTAGCGAAGTCCTCGTCGGAGGTCCGCAGAACGCCGCTGGGCTTTCTACTATTAACATAACTGAAGAACTCCTTAGTGTTCTCCTTGCAGAGGCTTGCCACCCGGAGTTCTTCGTTACGTTTCGCTAGCCTAACCTTCGCCTTCACTTCTCTGCACAGGCGGACATACGCCTCAATGTTCTTATGAAACGATTGGCCTTCGCCCTCCTATAGGCAGCTTTTCTATTTCGGATAGCCGAAGCGATGAAGCGATGTCACGACTGAACCACTTAGGCTGCGTTGAAGCAGGGGTGACCAGTTTTGAGGGTATGGCAGCAGACTGCAGCACCATAAACTCGTCCCGGAACGGAATGCACTCCATACTTCCTCAACATCGCCACCGACCTCTAACCCCATCTTACCTATGCTATCCCTTAGGCCAACAAAGTCCGCCCACCGTAGATCGAGCTTACTGCCTCTAGAGTCACTACGCTTCACCCGATGGACGCAGACACAGAACCTAATCAGACCGTGATCACTCCCGCCCAACGATTTTTCAATGAGGCCAGTGACGAGGTTGTCTTCGGTCATGAATACTAAGTCTAGAACGCTTTCGCTTCGTGTATGCCCATTGACCCACTGAGTGAGGAAGTTCTCATCAGCAAAGTCAACTAGCCTCCTCCCTTCGGCATCAGCAGTCCTCTCTTCCCACTTTATGCCGCGACAGTTGAAGTCTCCTAAAACTACACACACCCTGTCCCCTAGCAGGCTACGGAGTTCGGTGTACAGGGCTGTATCCTCCACGAGGAGGAGATGCGGAGGTCTGTACACCAAAATTAACCTATAGTTCGTCCCTCCCACGTTCAGATCGATGCCAAGCAGCTCCCGTTCCGATCGGAACTGGCAGTCAACCGGACTCAACGCGTTCCTCACGTATATTAGTACCCCTTCCCACTCCCCATGGGAGCGGTCTTTGTGAAACATTCTATACCCGGGAATCTCGAACTCCCCAACCTAGTCCCTACAATCAGTATGAATCCAGAACTCGGTGATACCAACGATATCCTGGTATTCTGATGCTAAGAACGCCCGTAACTCTCAAAACTTATTCCTTATCGACCTAGCATTAAAAAGCACCGCACGGAGGGAGCCTTCCCTATTCAGATCGCCCCCTAGCCCGACCCGTTTCCCGAACAGCCAAGGCTGTCGGGAGTTGAAGAACCCCTCACCATCGAGGGGGCAACTTCCGCAAGAGGCTGAGTCCCCTCTAACGGGGAAGGAGGGTCACCCACCTGTACGTGGACGCACCCTTCAGTTGAAGGTACGTCCGCCACCGGCTCAAGATCATCTCTCCCCAGTGGGGGCCCATCATCAATACTCGGGCTTGTCCTCACCATACGGTATAGATGCCGGTCAAGCAGCGTGCCTAGCACACCTTTACCCTTGACATTGAGGTGGGCACCATCCCTCTGATACAGGTCTCACCAACCCGAAAACGCGTCGAACGGGTCAACAAACCTCACGCCCTGTGGGACGCACAAGTCTTGCACCCTCTCGTTGATGTCAATGACCTTACTGAGCGCGTGGTCACTGGTATTCATCCGCGGTAAAATACCCATCAACATTCCCCTGTCTGTTTAAAGTTTTAGATCATCCGCAAGAGACATGATCTCGGTGATGATCCCTTCCGTCGAACCTACCCTACCGCCTTTGAGGAACAGGTTGCCACCAGCGTGGCCAACGATAGCGGTCCTCTGACTAGCCACGCGCAGCTTCTGCACCTCCTTCCTTAAGTGCGCCGTTCCCCGCCCGGGTTAGCACCTTACCTTCCTCTTGTCTCGGTTTGCAGAAGCAAAGTACTTCTTCTGGCCCCTGATCTGCGAGTCCCCAATCAAAACGGTGTCTTCCTCCTTCGCGCACAGGAGACTAAAGCGGTTGGAGGTCCTGACAGCGGCAACCGGGGTCTCAGGTTTCGGCTTCGCAGCCTTCTTGCCCGATACCTTTCGATACCCGTCGCCACCCATAGACTCAGCCGCACTTACACCACGCGACCCACCCCGACCGGCAGCTACATCCTTCGGTTTCTTTGGGCCTTCAGTAGGCCCCTTCCCACCCTTTTTCTTTATCGGCCCCTTCCCACCCTTCTCTATCGGCCCCTTCTTTGCGCCCTCCCTGCCCTCCACCTTGCGCCGCGGTTCCGTGCATTCCACGTGGGTCGCTGGCTATTCCTGACACTGATTTTGTACCCTGGACCCCGGTTGCACCTCTATCCTTTCTCCGCGGTCCCAAGCTCTATCCAGTCCATCGCTGGACCGCCTTTCCAGGCGGGGTGGAGGGCGCAGCCGCGTCAGTGACCGTCGCACCTCCAACAGCCGATCTGGACGACTCGAGCAGTCGGACCCTCTCCTCTAGTTTTTCGTAAAACTGCATGCGTTCGCAAAGGCGGCACATGCTGGAGTGGTTGATTTTCTCGAAGCAGGCTTCTTTGAAGTTCGTCACCCACTGGTTTACTCCACACTTCGCACATTCTGCCTTTAGTTTCTGCTGCCCAGTCATTGTAACTTTTTTTTTCGAACTCTGAATACACTGAATAAGATAAAGCGTTCTAGCAATGAAAACTATCAAAAACGTTCTGACCAGTATATAAAAAGGAGGGGGGGGGGGTGAATTCTTCCTGCGCGTAGACGCATCCGCCTATTTGCAAGTGACATTCATCCCATCCAGAAGACTATACCTCTCGCTGCTGCCGCACCGACCAAAGGTCTCCCCAGGGCCGGACAGTCCCAAACGTGTCGCAGCTACTAACTGACAAACACTCGCGACGCAGTCGTCACGGATTTCCCGCCATGAGCGACAGCGAGATGCAGTCCCTTACTAAGTCTTACTATTCACTCACAAGCGGCCAGACTCTTAGAATCCAGTGTTCAAGGGATATCCCACCAGACCCAGAGGCTACGCCCGAGAGTTTACGCTGGCCTGGCAGCCAGCTGGGCAGTAAAGCTCTCTCACCTAAGAGCAGTACAGGCAAGCACCATCAATTGGTCACCAAAGAACGGTCGCAGGTGGCTGATCAGGCCATTACGCGTTAGGAATGGGCTTAACGGGGCACTAGCCACACTCCATTCATCGCGCCCCTACGCCTGGGACCCCTCCATCCCAGTCTCTCACGACATACGAGCGTCAAATGGTGTTATTTATAGAGGTTCCAAAGCCTCTCTTCCCACGCATGAGGTAGCAGTATGGTCCTAATAGTAAAAGTAGAGAAAAAGACTTAATACTAAACGTTTTTTTTTAGTCAGAGAGAGAGATAAAGAGAGAAAGAGGGACATAGAGAGAGATAGAGAGAGAGAGAGAAAGAGAGAGATAGAGAGAAAGAGAGAGATAGAGAGAGCGGAGTATGATAAACATCCATTTTATTACCTCAACTGTTGTGTATATATATGTATATATGAGGGACTTAGCGACGTTGGAAGATAAATTTGGAAATCGGGGCAATTCGCTTCGGTTTAAAGTTTATGGTGTCGAGAGATTGGCATGTAATAAATAGCCATTTTATCTACCAACCAATTGTGCCGACATATATATATATATATGAAGGGTTTTACAACCATCTAAAAATAATTTTAAAAAAAATTAATTGTGGAGCGGATGTATGATAAACATCAGTTTTATTACCTTGCCTGTGTTGTATATACATGAGGGATTTAGCGAGATTGGAAGATAAATTCGGAAATTTGGGAGTCCCATATATATAATATATATATATATATATATATATATATATTAGGGATTTTACAACCATCTAGAACTGAAAATAAATTAAAATTTAATTGTGGAGAGTTTATGGAGAGAATGGACGTTAGGGCATATCATACTTTTCTGACTCCGAATTTCACTCTGGCTAATATGTATTTTTATGTAAAATTTAATTCTAAGAGGGGTTTCCTTTCTGCAACTTTTCCCAAAAATCGCGTTATCATGTTATGTTCAAAATTCCGGTTTCCTGTTCTATGTTGAAATACCGAATTTTCAATTGAACTTAACCTCATATTTTTAACCCTTTGTCGTAATTTGTTGCCATTTAGACATATTAACTTTGCTTAACTCTTACACAGGTTTAATACATACATACAAAAAAAAATCTACCCCATTTGAATCCGGCAGCTGCAGTTGCCACTGGCTTCCTGAACAACCTCATCAAGGCCGGTCATCTTTCCAAAGACAAGGCTTACTTGGCCATAGATGGCATGAAAGTCTGGAGGGCCAAGGAGGAAGTAATGGCCTCATCAGCTGAAGCTCTCACGCAGAGGTCAGAGGAGAAGATCTCTGGGATATTCTTTGATGGCAAGCAGGATAGGAACACAAAGGTGTTGAAATATGACGAAGTGACAGGGAGATTTCATCCTGGCAAAGTGATCGAGGAGCATTACACTATCACGTGGGAGCCTCAAGGAAAGTACCTCTTCCATTTCACTCCCGAGGAACCTGAGGAAGGAGAAAAGCCTGCTCATAAGATCGCTCAGGGCCTGCATGAGTGGCTTCTGGATCACGGAGCTGACGAGAGCCTTGTAATGATTGGAGGAGACGCTACCAACACCAACACGGGATGGTCTGGAGGCGCCATAGCCCTAATGGAGAAGATGCTGGGTCGCAAGTGCCACTGGATGATCTGTCAGCTCCATGTGAACGAGCTCCCCCTGAGGCACTTAATCATCAAGCTGGACGGCCCTGTAACTCCCCGGTCAGGCTTCAGTGGGCCTATTGGAAAACTTCTTGAGAAAGTGAATGAACTTGAGGTCAACTTCAACTTCAAACCAGTGGAAGGAACTGAAGATATCATAGAGCTGCCAGTAGAGACAGTCAAATCTCTCTCCACAAACCAGCACAACTGCTATCTTCTGATCAAAGCCATCAATTCTGGAAGTCTCAGTCCACAGTTGGCTGGTCTCAAGTGCGGACCTCTGAACCAATCCAGGTGGTTCACTACTGCACAGGCCATCTTGCTGTTGTGGATGAGGGAGCACGGACTGAAGGGGGAGGTGTTGAGGAGGCTCGAGGTCCTCGTGAAGTTCTGCCTTAACTTCTACTTCAAAATGTACTGCGACATCAAAGTGAAGCACCACCTCAAATTTGGTCCTGCACACGTTTTTTTCAAGCCTGAGGCTGCTGAGGAACCAGACTAGCGAGGTCAGGAACATCATCTCTGCTGCAGTGATAAGAGGAGCTTACCACGCACATTCTGAGAACATCTTGGCTTCATTTTTCTGCAGCGAGGATGAGCATCAGAGAGCTTCTGCTGTGAGCCAGATAGAGAAGATCAGAGAAGGAAGAGACTTTGGTGATACGACAGTGAGGCTCCATAAAAATTCCAAAGTCAATCTGCAAGCCACTTCACCTGAGGATCTCATCAACTGGGAATCAGAGAATATTTACGGGCCTATTTTCACTTGCAAGATGACCTTGACTGAGCTCGAGGATCTCAGGAAAACTCCACTCAAAGTGGACGCTTTCTCTGTTCATACTCAGTCCTGCGAGAGAGCTGTACAGGAAGTCTCAACTGCTTCCCAAGCTGTGTACGGTCACGAGAGGAGAAATGGGTGGGTGAGAGCCAGGATAGACCATCGAGAAATGCTCCCAGTGTTCAGATCGAAGCAGAACATACTTGAGAGCTTTTCAGGTTCGAGTGGCTGATGAAGAGGGTGAAGCCATCGCTAATGCTCATAAGAGCTGAAAGTCTTCATCAGATCATAATATAAGATCTGATGAGGCCACGCTTTTCAGGGATCCAGGAAGAACAGACGTGTAAACCTACACGTGGAGGAGGCAAGTCTCCCGCTACTCGATCAGAGTAGGGCTGGTGAGCCGCGCATATTCTTTGAAAAACTTAAAATTCTTAAGTTTTACGTGAAATCTAAACATTTTTTCAGCACCCAGAGGTGTTGAAATACGCAAGAAAGCAAGGATGAGGACAGAAAAGCAGCTTTTAGACTAAATCATATGCAAAACAGCTGCGCGCTTTGGTTTGGGTACCCTGAAGCTGCGTTACGCGACCTTCAAATCAGAAAATCGCGATTTTGACCATGAAAATTAGATTTTTCGGAAAAGTTGCAAATAATAAACCCATCTTAGAATTAATTTTTACATATGAATACATATTAGCCACTTTGTTTTTAAAAAATTTCAACCCTGAACCCAGAGTATATGCCCTGATGGCCGTATCATAAACTTGTTTCATTATCTTACCTGTGGTGTGTATATATATATATATGTAATATTATATATATATATATATATATATATATATATATATGAAGGTGTTAGCAAGATTGGAAAATAAATTTAGAAATCGGGGCAATTCTCTTCGTTTTAAAGTTTATGGGGGATTAGAAATAAAACTCCGTGTACAAGCTTAAGATATGCGTTTTAAGATTTTTCATTAATTTTAAATAATGGATGGAAGGGTAAAGTAAAGTAGATGCGAAGACAATTTAATGTAAATGTATTTTACTCTGTTTTCTTTAAAAATTAACAGTTAATTCACTTTGAATTGGCGGGATTTTCTTGATAAAAATATAAAAGTGTATAGAAGGGATTGCTGAATGTTATTCTATGAGAATAATTTACCAAATTTAATTTACGTTTTTAGTATATCTACTGCGTATTATTAAATCTGTTTTCATATGGGAAATTTAATATATAGATTTCTCAAATAAAAAAATGAATATTAAGATGAATGAAAAAAATTCTACGAAAACGAGAACCGCATCGGGGCCATGCTCGAGGCCCGGTGATTGCCACCGGCACTCGGTAAACGAACATCCTTCCGCATGTTGTTGGAATAATGTGCAGTGTAAAGAGCCTTGTGTGTTTCTTTTATTATTAGATGCGTAGCACACACAGCTTCCGCACAATTGGTTGGTAGATAAAATGGGTACTCTGGGTGGCCTAGTGGCTAAGATGCTGGGGTGCTGGATTTCTCCCATTGAACTGTAGGTCTTGGGTGGGGTAAAAAGCTTGACCATCGTCAGAATGAACAATTCGGGTAGGTCAGGATTCCCCTTTAAACTGTAGGTCTAGGGTGGGGTGAAAAGTTTGACCTTTGTCAGAATGAACAATTCGGGCATTTTTTGTCTTTCTTGGAATAAAAAGCAATACGCATATATAGTTGTGTGTAATAATATGGGATATACTGTATGTGCGTTTGTTTGCGCATATTGGCAGTTCAAGCGTTGCATACACTGTGCCAACTGGCTGATAATGCCTGGAGGCACTGGCTTCTACGTCAACTGGCGGATTTCGAGTTCTAAGTCAAGTGTTGCCACCATGACCACTCATTGAGCTTTTACCTCTCGTGGAAGCTCGATGGTCTCTTCCTCTCTCTCCTCCTCCTCTCCCTCTTAGGTTAGGTATACCCCTTTCAGGGGTAAGGCCGTCCCACCTTCTCCCCCAAAGAGGTCAGGTGGACTCACCCCGGCTTGCTGGGGGAGTTCCTCTACCCCCTTTCTTATTTTGGCACCCTGGGATTTGCACCGGCGGGTATTGCAACAAGGGGGGTTTGGCACTTGCGTTTGCACTGGCACTCATTGCAACATTGCATTGCACTTTAACCTTTTGCACCCATACTAATGATGCCGCTATTTAAATACGAGAACACCCCAAAATGATTCAATGGGCAGTGGACTTATTTGGAACGAGCAAAGCTGTGCATTGAAAACCGAGGCGGACATTTTGAACATTTATAAGGTGTATCTCATAAAATGTAGCAATAAATACATTAGATTAATACTCTTATTTTTTTCCGTGCACCTTAAAACGTCCGTAGCTCCGCAACGGTTGGAAACAGCGCCGATGTTGTTACTCGATATCACCCCCAAAATCACTCCCCAAAGTATAGCAGACCGGTTGTGAAACACCCTGTATACTCATGGATCTCCTGGAAGAAATTAGAAAAAAAAATGAGCGAAGTAAATCTTTACTTCAGAATTATTATTTAATATTAGCTCACAAATCTTGCTGCATTCTTGCAAACGAAACAAAAATTAATCTCTATCTAAAGGCAATATTTTCCTTATATATATTTATATATCCTTAAAATATTAAAAAACACCTACAATTCCTTCCATTTCTTGTTTAAATACAAGAAATTAAAAGGGGTGGGGGTAATGGGGGAGAGGATACAAAATATCTTGTGTATGTATAAGTTTATAAATTTAAAAAGATTGTTATTGATTGTTATCGGTAGTGTAGTGGTTCGCGTCGCTGATTACGAATCCATCGGCCCCGGGATCGAGATCCGATGACAACAGGCGGCGCGCAGCAAAACCCAGCTGTTCATCTTTCCACACAATAAAGAAAGTGGTTGGTAGATAAATGGGCACCCTGGGTAGCCTAGGGGTTAAAACGCTGGGCTGCTGGTGGGGCGTGGTTCGAATTCCACGTTAAACTGTAGGTCTAAGGTGGAGTGAAAGGCTTGACCTTCGTCAGAATGAGTAATTCTGGCGGAAGCAAACCAAAGGTTTAACCAAAGATATGAACAAAAAGAATTTATTTTGATTTATTTAAACTTTCGTTCCCTACTTTTTTTTTGTCTCTTCAAATAAAGAAATTAAGGAAAATTTAAACCATCATATCTACGTAACAATGAAAGTGATCACTTTATGTTTATGAACTTGAAACATGGTCATTTTCTTATAGCTTTCTCGAAGCCAAAACCATGGCATCCATGGAAAACGAGGCACTGCAACAAAGGACTTTTACGTCTAAGACGGGAAACGAAAGTGAAAACTACTGGTCCTGATTATAGCCCCTGAAACTTTACTTCCTGGTCGTGTCCTTAATCTCAGAAATGAAATAGACCCACATTATATTGTAAAATGTACTGTCCCAGCTGCTATGGGACATGGGGCCACGAAAACGAGGATGGAAAATACCCTCAGAATACGAGACCGAAAAATTTTTAATGTCCTGCCAGGAACTTCCAGCACACTAACCTCAATAATTTAAACCAACCAACTGGACAGGTTATTATGCAAAGTCCTTGACCAGCTATGCGTGGCTAGCTACGAGGGCAGGAGGAAAACGGAAAATACTTCTCTCCATCAAATCTTGCAAATGAGGCGGCATGCTGCGGAGGGGTCGACGCAGGTTGATCCTGAACCGTCGTTCAAAACCATCACAAAGTAAGGCGTGTGTGTGTGTGTGTGTGTGTGTGTCTAGGTAGTATAGTGGTTAGCATCGCTGACTACACATCCACTGGCCCCAGGTTCGATTCCCAGTGACGGCAGTCGGCGTGCAGTAAACCCAACTGTTCATCCTTCCATATAATAAAAATTGATTGATAGATAAGGGGGTACCCTGGGTGGCCTAGTGGTGAAGACGCTGGGCTGCTGATCGGGAGGTCGTGAGATCGAGTCCGAGCGAGGACTTTGTGATTTCTGGGTCCTGCTTCGTATTGCACGTTAAGCTGTAGATCTATGGTGGAGCAACAAGCTTGGCCTTCGTCAGAATTAACAATCCGGGCGGAAGCAAAAAAAAGGTTAAAGAAGGTTTTATATATATATTATATATATATATATATAAAACAAACGAAAATAAAAGTTTGTTCGGTATATCTAAAAGGCTTTGAAAATTCCTAATATCTGTTGAATTTTCTTACCAACTGTAATCCCAAATTCTTAATCCGCTCTTTGACATTTCAAAACAAAAGCAACTCTACTGCAACTGAAAAACTTGCTTCTAAACTTTAATCTACAAAGTTACATAAAATCAATTGTCTCAAGTAACTGAAATTCTTCAATTTAAAAGAATTATTAAAATAATCACTTCGCAAAGTACAAAGATGCGAAAACTTTCTTTGAAACAAAATTGTTTAGATAAAAAAAATGTTTAGATAAAAAAAAAAATCACTGAAGAAGCCGAGTTTTAATCTTTAGCGCACAGTGTTAACTTTACTGATTTTATTTGTACTCGGAAAACATCTGTGCAGTAGAGGGTTAATAAACTATTGGAAAAGCATTACAAAAGCAACCGAGCCTCACTAACTTTTATATATATATACATATATATATATATAAAACAAACGAAAATAAAAGTTTGTTCGGTATATCTAAAAGGCTTTGAAAATTCCTAATATCTGTTGAATTTTCTTACCAACTGTAATCCCAAATTCTTAATCCGCTCTTTGACATTTCAAAACAAAAGCAACTCTACTGCAACTGAAAAACTTGCTTCTAAACTTTAATCTACAAAGTTACATAAAATCAATTGTCTCAAGTAACTGAAATTCTTCAATTTAAAAGAATTATTAAAATAATCACTTCGCAAAGTACAAAGATGCGAAAACTTTCTTTGAAACAAAATTGTTTAGATAAAAAAAATGTTTAGATAAAAAAAAAAATCACTGAAGAAGCCGAGTTTTAATCTTTAGCGCACAGTGTTAACTTTACTGATTTTATTTGTACTCGGAAAACATCTGTGCAGTAGAGGGTTAATAAACTATTGGAAAAGCATTACAAAAGCAACCGAGCCTCACTAACTTTCCAAAATACAAAGATATTAAATTGTATACAAGAACTGATTGAAATGGTAAAAAAATTCCCATACATATATTATATATATATATATATATATATATACAGGGTGTCCCATAAGTCCGGCATCATAGGAGAAATTCATATTTTTCTATTTCTACAAACCATAATTCATATTTTTCTTATGTTCGGGATGCCAATTTCCCGCCCATCATTCTGTTCAGTGACGAGGCTGTTTTTTATGGAAATGGTGAGGTAAATCGACAGAACACCCGCTACTGGTCTCAAAACAACCCTCACTGGTATACCTCTTCAAAGGAACAAGGTGTATCTCGGGTGATGGTATGGTGTGGCATTTGGAAGAATCGCATCATAGGCCCCCTCTTTTTCGATGAACATGTCACTGGAGGCACCTACCTACGCATGCTCAAGGAAGAAGCATTTCCCAATGTCTTGAACGAAGAAGGAAATTTCCCAACATGGTTCCAGCAAGACGGTGCTCCTGCACATTACAGCACCCAAGTAAGGGAATACCTGTACCAACAATTCACTGGTCATTGGATAGGACGTGGAGGGCCTGTTGAATGGCCAGCTAGAAGCCCGGATCTCACGCCACTGGATTTTTATCTCTGGGGCCACTTGATAGCGCTGGTAAACGCAGAGAAAATTAGGAGTGTTGAACATTTGCGGCAGCGCATTATTGGGGCATGTAACACCATTACTCCTGACATCATTCACCGTGTGCTTGCTGACTGGGTATCACGTCTGAATTTGTGTATTGAAAACAATGGTGAACATACTGAGCACGTTCTGTAAATAAAAGCTTTTGTTTTGCCTTTTTTATTATTTTCCCTATGATGCCGGACTGATGGGACACCCTGTATATATATATATATATATATAATATATATATATATATATAATTTAAAATTACAAAGAATCAACTATCGCGTGAACAAACCTTGGATCACGTGAAGATCAGGGCCTCCAGCCTTCTTTAGTTAGCTTTATAAGGCTAACTAACGAAAATATCACGACCTAACCTAACCAATCGTCAAGGGGGTACAGTTGACCTAACTATTGTTTAGGTTAGGTCGTGATATTTTCGTTAGTTAGCCTTATAAGGCTAATAGAGAAGGCTAGGGGCCCTGATCTTCAGGTGATCCCAAGCCTTTTCTTGAATGACATAATGCAGTGGTTTCCAACCTTTTCCTCTTTCGTTACCCAGAACCAAACTTTCCATGCCTTCGGTTACTCGAACTTTTATTAGTTTATAACTTTATACTGCAAAGTTAACAGTATTTGAGTGTATAATAAATGGCAAACATATACAGCTTTTATTAGTTTATATTAGAAAGTAAAGTGAACAAACATTATCGGGGTGGATAATAAATGACAAACACAAAGTTGAAAAGTTCGACAGGAGAACGACCCAAAAAGATAACAGTTCCTTGGAAGAGGAAATGAATTCCTCTTTTGCTGGGAAATCTCTTTCGCTCCTAAATCTAAGGCAAACCATTGATTTCTGCTCTAGTGTACCGCCGAAAACTGCTTTCCGTTACCCCACCAATAAAGTCAAATTACCCAAATGGGATAATTTACCGCAGGAATGGGAACCCCTGACATAATGGAAGGAGAATTCTTTAACGAATCTGGCATTTCAGGCCAGTAGTATGGGCGAAAAATGGGAGAGTGCAATGCAATCGCAAATGTTGATCAATGTTGCCTAAGGCTATGCAACAAGGGGAGGGAGACTTTGCAATTTGTTATGCAACAAGGGGAAATATTGCAAGTTGTTATGCAACAATGGGTGTTGCAAGTTGGTGTGCAACAAGATGAGGGGAATGTTGCAAGAACAACAAGGGGTTATGCAACTTGGAGGCGGAATTACCCCCACGAGAAAGAGAAGGAGAGAGAGGAGGAGAGGTGTTCGCCTGGCAGGAGCCAAGCGCATATTAAGACTTCAGCCGAGCGGCCTTTTGTCTTATAGGGCCCCTAATGAGCCAGCTGGCTTAATCAGCCAGTTGGCTTATCTGGCTGAGTTGCCACATTGCGCTATTTATTTAATTAAAACATATATTCTGGCTTAATCCGCCAGTTGGCTTATCTGGCTGAGTTGCCAGTTTGCACTATTTATTTAATTAAAGCATATATTCTAGCTTAATCAGGCAGTTGGCTTAGAAGGCTCAGTTGCCAGATTGCGTTTATTTATTTAATTAAAGCATATATTCTGGATTAATCCGGCAGTTGGCTTAGAAGGCTTCTTAGAAGGCATAAATGGCCTGTATATATTAATAACCTTCGAACGAATTAAAAGCGCGCACAAACGCACATACACTCACCGACTGTACGCCCATAAAGCCCCTATTATCACACACACACACACACACATATATATATAACAACTGATTTATGCATGCAAAGCCCCAATAGCAAAATATATACGAGCACAACCACCACACAAAAAAAGCATCACATCACCAACAATCGTCTAAGTATAGACTTTTAGGAGCTTGAAATGAGGGCTACAACTTTTAGGAGCTCATCCCATTAAGACCACGTAACTGATATGAGGGCTACAACCAAGCGTTCAAACTTAGACGATTGGTGGTGAAACTATTACACAACAACCCACCAACCACCTCTGCCTTCCTTACCAAATCCTGGTAGACCGAAAAGGTCTCTAAATACGACCCAATAGACAGAGCTATTAAACATAAACAAATATGTTTATGGGGCCAAGTCAAAAAAGGAAACGCCAATAATTTTTCTATTGAGCTTCTCATGGTTTAACAAGGCCTATTTGACAATTGATAGGGCGATCTTTTAAACAAAAAAGTCGAATAAGACAAAGTTTAATACAAATACAAATTTTCATCATAATACGCAATTTTATCCTTAAACTATAACATGAAAAGCATTAATATGATTTTTAAAACAAAATAGAAACTATATTAGGGGTAACTTATTCATTTCTTCTCTTTTGGCCAATTATTTTGTTTCAATATAAATTTATCTTCAAGACACCAATATATCTTTAAGCCTTATTGCAAAAAATATTAATATGATTTTTAAAACAAAATAGGTTCTATTTCGGGGTAACTTATTCATTTTTCCTCTTTTGGCCAATTATTTTGTTTCAATATAAATTTATCTTTAGGACACCAATATATCTTTAAGCCTTATTACAAAATATATTAATATGATTTCAAAAACAAAATAGATTCTGTCTCGGGGCAACTTATTAATTTTTCCTCATTTACTTGCAGCCCTGCTGCGACACTGCTGCATAATAAACGTATTTATATAAAAATGGAAATTATGGCATAACTCATATAACTGCACCTTCTACAATTCAATAATTGGATTTAACAGGATTTACTGCATTATATTTATTGTAATTTTAAATCAGCTTTTGGGACATATTAAATTAAATTTTCTTCAGTGTAATTCACGAATTAAACACGGCCTTCAGGATTCGAATTCTAATAGAGCGTATTGTTACAAAAACATTTAAAAACGTAGAAGATTAGATTCTATCCAGCAACAAAGAATTATGAAATGCTTCGACCGAGTATAATAAAACCTAACCTAGCGTATCCTAACCTAGCATAGCCTAACCGGGCGTATTATAGCCTAACTAGCGTAGCCTAACCGGGACATAATATAACCTAACCTAGCGTAGCCTAACCTAACCTAGTATAGCCTAACCGCTCGTAATATAACCTAACCTAGCGTAACCTAACCGGGACATAATATAACCTAACGCAGCCTAACAGGGTATAATAAAACCTAACCTAGCATAACCTAACCTAGCATAGCCTAACCGAGGTAATATAGCCTAACCTAGCGTAGCCTAACCAGGACATAATATAACCTAGCGTAGCCTAACGAGGACATAATATAACCTAGCGTAGCCTAACCTAACCTAGCATAGCCTAACCGGACGTAATATAACCTAACCTAGCGTAGCCTAACCGGGATATAATATAGCATAACCTGACCTAGCATAGCCTAACCTAAACTAACCTAACATTTTAATCTATCCATCTAACTGTCTATCTATCTATCTATCTAGCCATCCATCTATCTATCTATCTATCTATCTACATATATATATATTGGTACCATACCTCAAACTAAACCCAATTACCATCCAAACAACTCTGGACAATAGGAAAGGCAGAATATGTAGCGATAACAAACTAAAGGCCTAACAAGGGACGTCTTCAAGGCTGAAGGAAATTAGCATGGATGTCATGGGGCCAAGCCTTTTAACCAGCTTCCCAAGGGCCTCAGAAACGTTACAGGGGTCAAAGTTGAAGTCTTCAAGAGAAGACTAGACTCATGACACAGGACGTACCAGATGAGCCAGATGTACCTGGCTATGTGCGGTGGAGAGCGCAAGAGAGCAACTCGCTCCTATATGAAGCCAGGCCTAGAGACGGGGTCACCTAACCGGCCCTAGCATAACCTAACCTAACCTAGCATAGCCTAACCGGGCGTAATATAACCTAATCTGGCGTAGACTAACCGGGACATAATATAGCCTAGCCTAAACTAGCCAAAGTTAGCTTAACATAACCTAGCATAGTCTAACCGGGCGTAATATAACCTAACCTAGCGTAGCCTAACCGGGACATAATATAACAACCTAACGCAGCCTAACCGGGTATAAATCAACTTAAAGGGCATCCATCAAACAAAGGTCAGATGCAGAGCTCAACCCAAATGATGCATACAATTATCCTAACTCTTGTATTATTATTATTATTATACACACACACACACACACACACACACACACACACACACACATATATATATATATATATATATATATATATATATAAACATGCATGCAAAAACCCAATAGCGAAGTATATACTCTAGCGTAACCTAACCTAACCTAACCTAGCCTAACCTAACCTAACGTAGCATAGCCTAACCTACAAATAATGTAACCTAACCTAGCGTAGCCTAACCTAGCATAGCTTAACCGGGCGTAATATAACCTAACCTAGCCTAACCTAACCTAACCTAGCATAGCCTAACCGCGACATAATATAACCTAACGCAGCTTAACCGGGCAGCCTAACCAGCTTCCTAAGGGCCTCAGATAAGTTACAGGGGTTAAAGTTGAAGTTTTCAAGAGAAGACTAAACTCCTGGCACAGGACGGTACCAGATGAGCCAAATGTACCTGGCTATGTGCGGTGGAGAGCGCAAGAGAGTAACTCGCTCCTCCACCAAGCCAGGCCTAGAGACAGGGTCACCTAACCGGCCCTAGCATAACCTAACCTAGCATAGCCTAACTGGGCATAATATAACCTAACCTAGCTTAGACTAACTGGAACATAATATAGCCTAACCTAGCCTAACTTAGCCTAACCTAGCATAGCCTAACCGGGCGTAATATAACCTAACCTAGCGTAGCCTAATCGGGACATAATATTGCCTAACTAACGCAGCCTAACCGGGTATAAATCAACTTAAAGGGCGTGCATCAGACAAAGGTCGGACGCAAAGGTCAACCCAAATGATCCATACAATTATCCTAACTCTTGTATTATTATTATTATTATTATTATTATTATTATTATTATTATTAACACACACACACACACACACACACACACACACACACACACACACATATATTATATATCTATATATATATATATATATAAACTGATGCATGCAAAGCAGCCCCAATAGCGAAATATATACTGTAGCGCAACCTAACCTAGCCTAACCTAACCTAGCATAGCCTAACCGGGCATAATATAGCCTAACCTAGCGTAGGAAGCCTGAGGGGTTAAAGTTGAAGTCTTCAAGACAAGACTAGACTCCTGGCACAGGACAAATGTACTTGGCTATGTGCGGTGGAGAGTGCAAGAGAGCAACTCGCTCCTCCACCAAGCCAGGCCTAGAGACGAGGTCACCGAGCCGGACCTAGCATAACCTAACTTAACCTAACCTAGCATAGCCTAACCCAGCGTAGCCTAACAGGGGCATAATATAACCTAACCTAGCGTTGCCTAACCTAGCCTAACCTAACCTAGCATAGCCTAACCGGGCGTAATATAACCTAACATAGCGTAGCCTAACCGGGACATATTATAACCTAACGCAGCCTAACCGGGTATAATAAAACCTAGCATAGCCTAACCGGGCGTAATATAACCTAACCTAGCATAGCCTAACCGGGCGTAATATAACCTAACCAAGCGTAGCCTAACAGGGACATAATATAGCATAGCCTGACCTAGCATAACCTAACCTAAACTAACCTAGCATTTTAACCTATCCATCTAACTGTCTATCTATCTATCTATCTATCTAGCCATCCATCTATCTAACTATCTACATATATATATATATATATATATATATTGGTACTAAACCTCAAACTAAACCCAATTACCATCCAAACAACGCTGGACAATAGGAAAGGCAGAATATATAGCGATACCAAACTAAAGGCCTAACAAGGGACCTCTTCAACGCTGAAAGAAATTAGCATGGATGTCATGGGGCCAAGACTTCTAACCACCTCCCTAAGGGCATCAGAAACGTTCCAAGGGTCAAAGTTGAAGTCTTCAAGAGAGGACTAGACTCCTGGCATAGGACGGTACCAGATGAACCGGTGTACCTGGTTACGCGCGGCAGAGAGAGCAGCTCGCATCGCCAACAAGCCAGGCATAGAGAGGGGGCCAACAGCTTGACCGCCGTGTAAATAGAGACCGAGCAGAGGGGAACACTAACATATGGTTAGATGACAACAATAGGGCATTTAACACCGAGAAATTTTAACTCTTGAGATATGGTAGAAATGAAGAAATTAAACAGACTGCATATTAGGCCAGATGAGCTGGGTGTACATGGCTGTGTGCGGTGGAGAGCGCAAGAGAACGGCACACTCCTTCACCAAGCCAATCCTAAAGGCAGGAACCACCAGCTCGTCCTTCATGTGAAGAGAGAACGACACGCGGAAACGCATCGTGGTATACACACATTCACTGTCGTCAATTGAGTTAACATGACCTACTAATTGTTACCATCATGCACTTATCCGTGGCATGGAGTTAACCGCGAATTGGAGGGGTTTACAGTCGCGGGTCCCTCCCGCCATACCGCCACAATGCGACTCAGTCAGTGTCTCTCAGCGCGACCAAAGGCAATATTACGAACGAAATTATCAAAGACTTAGAGAGAAAATCGGCGAGTGGTACCAAACTTCAAACTAAACCCAATAACCATACACTCTGACATCACGTAGTGACACGCGTTCATTAGTTGCGGGACTATTTACCGAACTTTTTTATCACACCTTGTATATATATAAGACCTACTAAGTCCTTTTTCATCCGGTAGTTAAAAGAATACATTCATTTTCACCTGTTCAGTCTCCATTGTTTAAGGTTCAAAATTGAGTGTCCAACGCGGTGCAAGAGAGCAATTCCCTCCTACACCAAGTGGTATGAGCTCTAACTTTAACAAGCAACCGCTTATGAGGAACTGTATCAAAAGCTTTGGCAAAATCCAAGGACATAATATCTACAGATTCTCTTTTATCCAGATGCTTTAACATATTATCATAAAACTCAATTAAGTTTGTCAAACATGAAAGCCATGTTGGCTATTACTAATTACTAATTAAAATTTTATTTGATGAAGTAAAACAAAATTAAAATTATTTTTATTTCCTTAACTGGTATTGTTTCGGGTTTACTTACCTTCTTGTTCAAAGCTAAGAACACACACAATAGGAGATTAACTCATTAACAACGTCTATTCAATTTATTTTGAAATGTAGTCACCAAGAAAATTAATTTTGGAGAGAACATTAAAATTACTTAATTTATGTATTAACCAACAGTCTCCGCCTCTCAGAACAATCCTCCTCCCCCTCCGGCCATATGTCAGCCCAGGCCCGCAAGAAGGATCGGAGTACGGGGGTGGTAAGGAAGGGAACAGGGGGGCCGATCACTTATTGGGTCAGACACACTATAATAATAATAATAATCGTTTTTATTGTATCAGTTACATGATGTAATTAGAGTAAATATATACAATAAAATAAATAAATACATATACCGAATAGAAAAGAATTTAATGGGAAAAATTTTAACACAGCTAATATGGATAATAACTGTCTTTAGAAAATGTACGTTAGTTCATGACTATGTAAAAATTACTTTTAAACAACTGCAATTAAAACAACTGCAGATTCCGCCGTTTTTTAGCAAATCTGTGCACAACTAAATTAATGTTGATGCTGTTCGTGCGTTGGTTTCAAAGGCAAGCATAGCAAGTTTTGCTTTCCGATCACTTGTCACCCCTCTAGTCAAACTTGACTGGCAGTCTAGAGTCCAGGGGGAGGCTCAAAAATTGCCAGGGGGGGCGGAGCCCGCTCTCGCCCCTCCGTATTTGCGGGCTTGTGTCAGCCCCAAAAGAGACTACTAATCCAAGTTATATAATAAACATTCATTGCCATTAATTGCCATGAACATGAACTCACCAAGTCTTAAATTATATAGTCTGAATACTTTTAAAATACACAACTCCTTATACATATCATACGTATGAATAATAGCTTGATCACGACATAGATTTCTATTATTATTTAAACAAACATTCAGTGAATGTAGAGTAAATATAATTATAGAACAAAAGCTTCCGCCCCAACAAATGACCTTTGTTCTCCTTTCTCTATGAATTAATTATGGACAATTCATACACCGTGAAAATTTGGTTGGTTAATGAAGAAAAACGATTAAGTAACAATAAACAGCAGAAGAAGACGCAGAAGAAAAATTAACTTAAAATATCCTAGTTCTTGAGTTACAAATACATAATTTTTTTTATTTCCCTTCAATATTTCTTTCCCTTATTATGTATTTGTTTACGTTTTGTCCATATACGTATGATCCATTTTGGAAACTTGTTTGTAAGTACTAAGTTACAAAAGTTACATTTATAAATTTATAAAACTTTCACACAGAAATAGTAGTAGAGTAAATTATAGAATAAAATAGACAAGGCTCTTCTTTCGACAGCCACTATTGACGGAAAAGAGTGATGATCGAAGATTTATAGGAAAGAAGGACAAATTATAATGAAAAGAATAGCCTCAGCATTCATTCACATCATGGACTTATCTCCTGTACCCAATTACTCATTAGTGGACAATGGAAAATAAAAGATATGAAACGCTACACGACTTAATGATTTTAATTTATCTACACAATACAGTTTTCAAATGACAAGCGGCGCCTTCAGCTACCTAATCTACGGGCAGGGCTTGTGATCACTGCGTGATCTTATTAAACGCGAAGTCGTTCTTACAGTAGAATCGCTTTTAGCTCCGCCCGCTTTACTCTTAGCTCCACTCACTTTGCGAGTCATCAGACTTGTCTCGTAGATGCCTGGTGTACGGCGCAGCATGTTCTTTCTTTAATGACGATAATAAACTTTCACTCATGGAATTTCGTTCATAACCTTTATTTTTCACATAAAGCCAAAAATGTCTAATATTTCATTCTTTCCGCTGGATTTGAAAACAATTTAACGCCGCTCATCTTGATAGTTCCGAACCTGACGGGCGACTGAGCGAGAGACATTAGCTCCACCCATTTTACGTGAGTCAGCCAATCATAACAGGCGACTGAGCGAAAGAGATTTGTTACTCCACTCAACTACGCTCAAAACTGCGCAAAGTATTTTTATTTTTTAAAGGATATTTTTTTATTTATTATACTAGCTAAGATTTAGCTATACCTGCGGTGCTGGGGCCTTCGACTCCATCTAATTTTGGACAACTGTTTATACGAAACAAGTGTAGTTTACGTCGCCCTGACGTAAAAGGGAACAAACTACACGAAGTCAAAGTTGGGGAAAGTAAACTACACTAGGATCTTTCGGAGACATTTTTTAAATGAATCCATCAAATATAACGTTAAAACTAACGAAAGTATTACGACTTAACCTAACCAATCGTCAAATATATATGTGTGTGTGTATATATATATATATATATACACAGGGTGTTTGAAAACTTTTTGTACAAATTGTAATGGGGCATAGGCAACACCAAGACAAACCCTTTTCGTCTATAAGTGTATGTCCGCTGACGTCACCATTCGGCGCGAGAGGGCGCCGCTGCAATTGGCTAAAAGGTGAAGTGGGCTAGACTCGCGCTTGCCGCGGGCATTCTTAAATCGGACGTAGTACGCGTAACATGGAGCGCACTGCTGAGATGGCTGACATGCATATGGTGTATGGGGCTGCCAATGGAAACGGAAGAGCTGCTGTGAGGTTGTACCGACAGCGCTTCCCAAACAGACGTGTGCCAAACCACGAAACGTTTGCGCATTTGCATCGGCGACTGCGAGAAACTGGAACATTCCATGCAAACATGCATGACACTGGTCGGGAGAGAAACGTGCGCACTCCTAACATGGATGAAGAAATCCTACGGCGATTTGAGGACAATCCAAGCGCAAGCACGCGAGGCGTTGCACGTATCCTCGGTGTGAACCACGACCTGGTCTGGAGAGCGTTGCACGAGCAGCAGTTACATCCGTTTCATCGTCAGAGAGTCCAGGCATTACAACCTCGGGATTACCCTCTTCGTGTGGAATTCGCACGCTGGTTTCTGCAGCAGACAGTGGTGCAGCCTAATTTTCCGGCTTATGTGCTGTTCTCAGATGAGGCCTGTTTCACACGTGAGGGTGTGTTTAACATGCACAATTCTCACGTGTGGGCGCACGCAAATCCACATGCTACACGGGTGCATGCTCATCAAGAACGGTTCGCCGTCAATGTTTGGGCGGGTATCGTCCATGGCAAGTTGATTGGGCCGTACCTGCTGCCTGCCCGACTCGACGGGCGGGTTTATCGGATATTTCTTGAAGAAACGTTGCCGGAACTGCTGGAAGATGTTCCCGTGGCTATTCGTAGACGAATGTGGTTTCAACACGACGGGGCCCCAGCAAACTCCAGCAACGATGTGCGGGATTATCTGAACGCCACTTTTGGGGACCGATGGATAGGCCGGGGTGGGCCCGTAGCCTGGCCACAGAGATCGCCCGATTTAACATGCCTCGATTTCTTCCTGTGAGGACACATGAAGAACCTCGTGTACGAGACTCCCATTTACTCAGAAGAAGACCTCGTACCAAGAATCGCTGTCGCCGCTGGAACTGTTCCCGAAATGCCGGGAATCTTTCGACGTGTACGTCGGTCAATGCTTCGACGCTGTCGGGCATGCATTGATGCTACCGGTCGCAACTTTCAGCACCTTCTTTAAATAAACATGCCTTCTTTAAATAAACATGTTACGCGTACTACGTCCGATTTAAGAATGCCCGCGGCAAGCGCGAGTCTAGCCCACTTCACCTTTTAGCCAATTGCAGCGGTGCCCTCTCTCGCCGAATGGTGACGTCAGCGGACATACACTTATAGACGAAAAGGGTTTGTCTTGGTGTTGCCTATCCCCCATTACAATTTGTACAGAAAGTTTTCAAACACCCTGTATATATATATATATATATATATATATATATATATATATATATATGTGTGTGTGTGTGTGTGGTGTGTGTGTGTGTATATACTGTATGTGTATATATGTGTATATACTGTGTGTGTGTGTATAATGTATATATATATATATATATATGTGTGTGTGTGTGTGTATATACTGTATATGTATATATGTGTATATACTGTATATATATATATATATATATATATATATATATATATATATATACAGGGTGGGCCGTAAGTTTCCATACATAGGAAAATTTAAACGTTTGTTTTTATGTTTCAGATACCCTAAGAATATGCGTTTGTAAGATCTTGTTTACTGATGAAGCAAATTTTTACGTCAATGGAGAGGTTAATCGGCAAAACATACGTTATTGGAGTAATGCTAACCCTAACTGGCTGAGTCCGACGAAGATGCAAGGTGCCGGTAAAGTAATGGTGTGGGCCGGGATATGGGGTGACAGAATTATTGGACCAATTTTTGTCAGTGGAAATCTTAATGCCGAAAGGTATCTTAACATGTTGCAAGAAGAGATTTTCCCATCCCTGCTAAACGAGGAAGGTAACTTCCCAGTTTACTTCCAGCAAGATGGAGCTCCACCTCATTATGGTCTTCACGTGCGTCGGTATTTGGATCAGCAGTTTCCGGATGCTTGGATTGGTCGGCGTGGTCCTGTGGAGTGGCCTCCCAGATCCCCAGATCTCACCCCCCTTGATTTCTATCTTTGGGGGCACTTGAAGGCCATGGTGTATCAGGAAAAGATACGAGACATAAATCATCTAAAGGAACGTATCACCAACGCCATTACAAGCATAACGTCAACTGTGCTAATGCGTGTTCATCAACAGTGGGGAACACGTATTGAAATGTGTTTTCAAAACAATGGCAACCATGTAGAGCATATTATATAAATAAAAATGGTTGTCCATAAAAAAATGTTTATTTTTCCTATGTATGGAAACTTACGGCCCACCCTGTATATATATATATATAATAAACAGTTAGTATCTTAACTAAAACATAACAGATCTACCGATGATTCATCAGAATTGAGGTCTGGTTTTAATTTATAGATGAACAAAGATCCCATAAAATTGGGTCGTTATTGTTATGTGAATGGTTACGCTTGAGAGAATTAAGTGGTTTGCCAAGAGGTAAATTTGTACGAACCGATTTCCCAAGAAGTTCGTAAATACGAGATTTTAGGTGTCTTTTAGTCTTACCTACAAGTATATATGACCCCATACAGTGGTCACACTTGTATTGGTAAACTATGGATGACTTAAGAACTGTAGGAATAACATCCTTGTATTTAAATAAGTGATAAATCGATTTAGACGGGGTGAATATAATTTTTATACATAGTCGTGGGTAGAATTCCTTGAGCAATTTTAAAAGTTTGTTTCTAATGCTAAAACTTGAGGTTCCCATATAAGGCAAAGTGAAATACACGATATGTTTGGGAACTGTAATTACGTCTCTAGTTGTGGGATTTATTAGTCTATTTAGGGTTCTGCCTATTGTAGTCTCCACCAATCTAGAAAGGAAATTATTCTTCGTGAGGAGTTTTCGGATGAAATCTAGTTCATCGTGTAGTTTAAAATAATCTGAACAAATATAGAAAGCTTTATTAGTCAGAGTCGAAATTAAAGTTCGTTTGAAACCTAAAGGGATAAAGGAAGAAAAGTTCGTAGTAAGACTGGTGAATGGTGGCTTTCGGTAAACCGAAGTTTCAAAAGAGGAAATAGTTTTTATTAGCTTAATGTCCAAAAAGGACAAAGAGCTATTAGATTCAGTTTCTGAAGTAAATTCAATATTAGGGTGATTTGAACAGGAGAAAAGTGTCATCCCTATATCTTCTATAGAAAACCGGTTTGAAGTTGGAAGGACACTCGTTCAGCCATTTGACTTCATGATGGCAAAGAAACGCGTTAGCTAAGGTGGGACCAAGGGGCATACCCATTTGAACACCTTTAGTCTGTTTAAAATATTCATCGTTGAATATAAATATAAGGTCTTCGACGGAAATTTTTAGTAGTTCTTTCAATTGACCTCTATTAAAACCCTGCACTGTATCAATATTATTAAAAAGATTGTCAATACATATATCAATAGTTTCTGCAACAGGTACATTGGTAAATAAAGATGTTACATCGAAGCTAGCCATTGTGTACGAATTATTATCTAATGAGGTAATTTCTCTAACGAAAGAAAAAGAATCCCGTTCTGTATACAAGAATTTTGAAAGGTTATAACTAAAAGTTCCTAGTGCCGATAAAATTGGCCTTAGTGGACAATTAGGTTTGTGTATTTTAGGGAGTTCATACATAATCCCTGGGCTGGATCCAGAAACAAATAATTTGGAAAAAACTGTGTCTGAGATTATATTATTAGATTTAAGTTTTATAAGATACCTGTTAATTTTATCTTCCTCTTTTAAGATTAAAGCAAAAATGTCACCAGTTGCTTTAGAAAATCTAGTTACATCACTTAAAATATCTAACATTTTATCGACATAAACATTCCTGTCCAAAAGGACAACGCAATTAATTACCTTTGTCTGGTCTTGTAACCACCAATGGCTTGTCCGAAGACAGATTTCTTAGACTTTGAAACTCTTCCACCTCCATATTAGGTCTATTACCATAAGGGTTGAAAGCATAAAATGAAGTAAAAGGTAAATTACGTAAATTATTAGATAAAAAGTTAAAACCTTTACAATGTGGGTCAAAGTATGAATATTTAAAAAGGTCCTTAAAAATAACTCAAAGTTGAGGAAATGATCGTAAAAATGAAACTTCTTTGGAGTAAGAGAGAATTTCAGGCCTTTACAAAGGGCAGATTTTTTAATATCACTGAGAACTTTAGAAGAATAATTAAAGATGAGATCATTAGCTGCTAGATTATTAGTTGTATTATATCCTAATTTTTGGAGTTTCCTGTTTTGAACAAAATTCACCCTTGCAATACATTTCAAATTACCCGTCTGAATTACGTTCAAAAGATGTGTTGAATCTATACCAGACATCAAAGACTTAAAATTACAAGTAGACTGACTAAGATCCCTATTACATTCATTATTGAGCCTTTTATTAAATTTAATTTCTGCGTCTAGTAATTGCTTTCGACAGTTCCTATAGGTTTCACTTTTTTGTAAGTGAACGTTACTAAGTTTGAACCTCATAAAGCCAGGAATCAGACCATAGTTTCTGCAGCAAGTAAGGAACCGCAAATCACATTGAAGTTTTCTATCCCTGTAGTCAAGTCTTTCAAGTCTTCTATACGTGTGCAATGCTGGTCTTCCATAGTGTTGGTGGTTTGGTGATTATATCGGCTATTGATCGATGGCGTGGAAAAAGCAGTTTAATAATAAACAGGAACATCAGAGAAAAAATAAACATCCTACAAAAAAGGAAACTGAATGTAATAGCTCTTTGTCCTTTTTGGATATTAAGATAATAAAAACTAATTCCTCTTTTGAAACTTCCGTTTACCGAAAGCCGATATTCACCAGTCTTACTACGAACTTTTCTTCCTTTATCCCTTTAGGTTTCAAACGAAATTTAATTTCGACTCTGACGAATAAAGCTTTCTATATCTGTCCAGATTATTTTAAACTACACGATTTGGTATAGGTAAACACACTGTTTGAGAAGAAGCAGAAACATCTAGTAACGTACAACAGTGGCGGTAGAAATTCACAGATAGATTATTTGCTATACAAAAGTACACATCGTAGTGAGATTATAAATTGTAAGGTAATAGTGAGAGAGTGTGGCGCCACAGCATAGACTGCTGGTGATGGATATGAAAATGAGAGGTGCTGTAAATTCGAACCGGAGAAAAGTGGCTAAGATCAGGTGGTGGAGGCTTAAAGACCAAAGAATTAGAGAAGATTTTAAGCGAGCAGTACTGGACAATGGAAATGAGATGGGGTATTTCGACGATAGGACTAGACTAGGGTGGAACCAGGTAGCAAATAAGATCCGGGAGACTGGACTATCAGCGCTGGAGATATCGAGACGAGGAAGAGGAGATGACAAGGAGACGTGGTGGTGGAACCAAGAAGTGCAGAGATACAGGATAAGAATACGGCAAAGAAGAGATGGGATGAATCAAGAGAAGAAGAGGATCGAGCGAGATATAAAGGAGAAAATAAAAGGGCTAAGAAAGCAGTGGCTCAGGCAAAGGCAGCAGGCTGGCAGAACATTCATGATGAGTTGGAGACACACGAAGGCCAGAAGAGGATCTATAGCATAGCGAAGGCAAGAAATAAAGCCACAAAGGATGTAACGCATATAAAGCAAGTCTGGAATGAAGAAGGTGAAGTACTGGTGAAGGAAGAGGAAATAAAGAAGAGCTGGGAGTTATTTCCAAAACCTCCTAAATGTAGAAAATGAAAGGATTTTTGAGGATGGCGTGGAAAATCTAGGTATTGTAAGAAATGTAGACAGAAAAGAAGTAAGGATGGCTTTAACAAAAATGAAGCATGGAAAAGCGGGAGGACCAGATGAGATATCATCAGAAGTATGGAAGTCGTTGGGGTAAGAAGGGCTGGATATATTGTGGAGGATAATGACTGCAGTTTTTGAGACTGAGAGGATACCAGAGGAATGGAGGGAAAGTACATTGGTACAAATTTACAAGCAGAAAGGAGGCATCCAAGAGTGTGAAAATTACAGAGGAATAAAGTTTATATCTCATACCATGAAGATCTGGGAAAGAATTGTGGAAGCGGGACTGAGAGAGGAAGTAGCGATCTCTGATGAGCAGTTTGGTTTTATGCCAGGAAGAGGAACAACGGATGTAGTATTTGCACTTCGACAATTATTAGAAAGGTACGGAGAAGGAAGAGAGTTACATTTAGTGTTTGTAGACCTAAAAAAGCGCATGATAGAGTCCCAAGGCAGGAAGTGTGGAGATGTTTAAGAGACAGGCGGGTACCTGAGAGGGTGCGAAGTAGTATGGGAAAGACCGAGAAATTTGAGGTACGAGTTGGTCTACACCAGGGATTAACGCTGAGCCCGCTGATTTTTAATATTGCGATGGATGTGATCAGCAAAGACGTGATAGAGGAGACTCCATGGACCATGATGTTTGCTGATGACATCGTGTTGTGCTCAGAAACAAGAGAGGGAGTGCAAGAGAAATTAGAGAGGTGGAGAGTAGCTCTGGAAACTAGAGGACTGAAAATAAGCAGAGAAAAGACCGAGTATATGAAATGTGCACCTGGAGACGAACAAATGGGAAGTGTTATGGTCCAGGAATTTATTATAAAGAAAGTTAAAAGTTTCAAGTATCTAGGCTCAGTCATAGAGGAGAAGGGAGACTTGGAAGGAAAAATAAATAACAGAATTCAAGCTGGCTGGAAAATTTGGAGAGAGGTATCGGGAGTATTGTGTGATTAGAAGGTGAATGTGAGGATGAAGGGAAAACTGTTCAAGACAGTAGTAAGACCAGCACTACTATATGGGGCAGAAACATGGCCGATGAAAAGAAACCTGGAAAAGAAAATGTAAGTGGCAGAAATGAAGATGCTCCGATGGATGTGTGGAGTGACTAGGAGGGATAGAGTGAGGAATGATTTAATAAGAGGAACAACAAAAGTAACGGAAATCTCCAAGAAAGCACAGGAAAGTAGATTGAGATGGTATGGGCATGTCCAGAGGAGTATGTGGGACGACGGATGCTGAGGATGGAAATTCGAGGCACGAGGAGAAGAGGTAGACCTAAGATGAGGTGGAGGGATAAACTGAAGAAAGATATGAGTGAAAAGGGACTGGGGAAAGAAGTGGCTTAAGACAGAAGTGAATGGAGAAGAAGGATCTGCAACAGCGACCCCACAGGGAAGTGGGCTAATATGGCTGCGGAAGAAGAAGAAGAAGAAGAAGATGAACTAGATTTCATCCGAAAACTCCTCACCAAGAATAATTTCCCTTCTAGATTGGTGGAGACTACAATAGGCAGAACCCTAAATAGACTAATAAACCCCACAACTTGAGACGTAATTACAGTTTCCAAACATATCGTGTGTTTCACTTTGCCTTATATGGGAACCTCAAGTTTTAACATGAGAAACAAACTTTTAAAATTGCTCAAGGAATTCTACCCACAACTACTGTATGTATAAAAATTATATTCCCCCCTTCTAAATCGATTTGTCACTTATTTAAATACAAGGATGTTATTCCTACAGTTCTTAAGTCATCCATAGTTTACCAATACAAGTGTGACCACTGTATGGGGTCATATATACTCGTAGGTAAGACTAAAAGACACCTAAAATCTCGTATTTACGAACTTCTTGGGAAATCGGTTCGTACAAATTTACCTCTTGGCAAACCACTTAATTCTCTCAAGCGTAACCATTCACATAACAATAACGACCCAATTTTATGGGATCTTTGTTCATCTATAAATTAAAACCAGACCTCAATTCTGATGAAGCATTGATAGATCTGCTATGTTTTAGTTAAGGTACTTGGTTATTTTATTTACTCTATTTACTTTTTAGTTTTAATGCTTTTCTCTTTTTCCTAGCTACTTTTTATAATTGTAACTATTTTAATTTCATCTATTTACCATATAGTTTTAATGCTTTTACGCTTTCTTAGCTAGTTTTTATAACTTTAACTTTGTTACTTTAAACTGTTATTAAGCAACTTACAATTGCAACTCGTATTTTGTATGTGAATTGGCCTTTTATTGTTTTATCCCTGAAGATGGAATTAGTGCATTCCGAAACGGTGGTACTGATTAAACTTTGAAGGAAGTTTTTTCTCTGGTGTTCCTGTTTATTATATATGTACTATATATATATATATATATATATATATATATATATATATTTGACGATTGGTTAGCTTAAGTCGTAATATTTTCGTTAATTTTAACGTTTTATTTGATGGATTCATTTAAAAAATGTCTCCTAAAGATCCTAGTGTAGTTTACTTTCCCCAACTTTGACCTCGTGTAGTTTGTCCCCTTTTACGTTAGGGCGACGTAAACTACACTTGCTTCGTATAAACAGTTGTCCAAAATTAGATGGAGCCGAAGGCCCCAGCACCGCAGGTCTGGCTAAATCTTGGCTAGTATAATAAAATAAAAAAAATATCTTTTAAAAAATAAAAATACTTTGCGCAGTTTTGAGCGTAGTTGAGTGGAGTAACAAATCTCTTTCGCTCAGTCGCCTGTTATGATTGGCTGACTCGCGTAAAATGGGTGGAGCTAATGTCTCTCGCTCAGTCGCCCGTCAGGTTCGGAACTATCAAGATGAGCGGCGTTAAATTGTTTTCAAATCCAGCGGAAAGAATGAAATATTAGACATTTTTGGCTTTATGTGAAAAATAAAGGTTATGAACGAAATTCCATGAGTGAAAGTTTATTATCGTCATTAAAGAAAGAACCTGCAGCGCCGTACACAAGGCATCTACGAGACAAGTCTGATGACTCGCAAAGTGAGTGGAGCTAAGAGTAAAACGGGCGGAGCTAAAAGCAATTCTAAGAGTGACTTCGCGTTTAATAAGATCACGCAGTGATCACAAGCCCTGCCCGTAGGGTAGGGAGCCGAAGGCGCCGCTTGTCTTTTGAAAACTGTATTGTGTAGATAAATTAAAATCATTAAGTCGTATAGCGTTTCATGATATCTTTTATTTTCCATTGTCCACTAATGAGTAATTGGGTACAGGAGATAAGTCCATGATGTGAATGAATGCTGAGGCTATTCTTTTCATTATAATTTGTCCTTCTTTCCAATAAATCTTCGATCATCACTCTTTTCCGTCAATAGTGGCTGTCGAAAGAAGAGCATTGTCTATTTTATTCTATAATTTACTCTACTACTATTTCTGTGTGAAAGTTTTATAAATTTATAAATTTATGCACGGTCTGTGAGTATCATAAATTTATAAATGTAACTTTTGTAACTTAGTACTTACAAACAAGTTTCAAAAATGGGTCATACGTATATGGACAAAACGTTAACAAATACATAATAAAGGAAAGAAATACTGAAGGGAAATAAAAAAATTAATGTATTTGTAACTCAAGAACTAGGATATTTTAAGTTAATTTTTCTTCTGCGTCTTCTTCTGCTGTTTGATATTATTACTTAATCATTTTTCTTCATAGACCAACCAAATTTTCACTGTGTATGAATTGTCCATAATTAATTCATAGAGAAAGGAGAACAAAGGTCATTTGTTGGGGCGGAAGCTTTTGTTCTTTAATTATATTTACTCTACGTTCACTGAATGTTTGCTTAAATAATAATAGAAATCTATGTCGTGATCAAGTTATTATTCATACGTGTGATATGTATAAGGAGTTGTGTATTTAAATGTATTCAGACTACATAATTTAAGACTTGGTGAGTTCATGGTTCACGGCAATTAATGGCAATGAACGTTTATTATATACATTGGATTAGTAGTCTCTTTTGGGGCTGACACAAGCCCGCAACTACGGAGGGGCGAGAGGGAGCTCCGCCACCCCTGGCAATTTTTGAGCTCCCCCCTGGACTCTAGACTGCCAGTCAAGTTTGGCTAGAGGGGTGACAAGTGATCGGAAAGCAAAACTTGCTATGCTTGCCTTTGAAACCAAACGCACCAACAGCATCAATATTAATTTATTTATGCACAGCTTTGCTAAAAAACGGCTGAATCTGCAGTTGTTTTAATTGCAGTTGTTTAAAAGTAATTTTACATATTCATGAACTAACGTACATTTTCTAAAGACAGTTATTATCCATATTAGCTGTGTTAAAGTTTTTCCCATTAAATTCTTTTCTATTCGGTATATGTATTTATTTATTTTGTTGTATATATTTACTGTAATTACATCATGTAACTGATACAACAAAACCGATTATTATTATTATTATTATAGTGTGTCGGACCCAATTAGTGGTCAGCCCCCCCTGTTCCCTTCCTTGCCACCCCTGTACTCCGATCCTTCTTGCGGGCCTGGGCTGACATAAGGCCGGAGGGGGAGGAGGATTGTTCTGAGAGGCGGAGACTGTTGGTTAATATATAAATTAAGTAATTTTAATCTTCTCTCCAAAATTAATTTTCTTTGTGATTACACTTCAAAATAAATTGAACAGACGTTGTTAATGAGTTATTCTCCTATTGAGTGTGTTCTTGGCTTTGAACAAGAAGGTAAGTAAACCCAAAACAATATCAGTTAAGGAAATAAAAATAATTTTAATTTTGTTTTACTTCATCAAATAAAATTTTCAGGTTTCTCTTTTAATTTGCCTTTCGTACTGTTAAAACTGGAATTGTTTTCAATCTTATACAAACAATATTAAACAGCATTTAAAATTTTTAATGGAGAAGGTCAAGGGTTCACTTAACCTTTTTTCGGTAAACACGACTAAAGAGGGGCATTCTATCCCTCCACTCCTCAGGGTTTTTTTTTAAGGAATTTTTAGAACTGCACATTTTATAAGCCACAGATAGATGAAAAATAACTTATCCTCCACTCTCCAGTATCCTACTCACTCGTCACTGCTATTTACTCGTCAATCCTACTCGCTTACATATGTTGGATCACCTGAAGATCTGGGTCCCAGCCTTCTTTAGTTAGCCTTATAAGGCTAACTAACGAAAATATCACGACTTAACCTAACCACTCGTCAAGGGCGTACAGTTAACCTAACGATTGGTTAGGTTAAGTCGTGATAGTTTCGTTAGTTAGCCTTATAAGGCTAACTAACGAAGGCTGGGGCCCTGATCTTCAGATGATCCCATATGTTTTCAATAAAAAAACTTGTGAACATAAATTTTAAACTTTTATTCTTTAGTTTATAAGTACTTTATGGGCTAACACACCTTAAATTAAACTTTACAGAAGGTGACAATATGTCTGTGAAGTTCTTTTTATATGCACGGCGGCGACTATATGATACGTTATTGCTGGAGTAATATTCTACATATCAAGTGAAAAGAGCCGAGTTAACTTTATTTTAAGATAACTGCTCTATTTGTAATTTAGGAAAGCATACAAAATACATCTTTGAACTGCACACATTTGCCTACAGAACTGCACGTTAAAAAAAAACCTGCCCCTCCTCATCACTGAAAATGTTGTTTACATTTAGAGCTACTAAAAGTATTACTTTATACTTCCTTAAACAGAAGTTACCGCATCTAATCCCAACTTTTGAGCGAAAGCTATTGGCCTATATCAGTAATATTAGCTTTGTTAAAATGTTGAAAGTCCTACTTAAAGCACCTTGAAAAACCTAATAAACTGACTTTGTAATGGTTACGACCTGTAAACATCTCTAAAAGTGAAAAAGAAAACTCCTTTGAAGAATTTATGAGAATTTTCTACGAAAAAAAGTTCATATACCTCATGTTTAATGCACACACTACTACAAGAGCAGAAGAGATGGCATCACTCACCTAAATTGACTCCCACAACAAAGAGAGGATGCCTCCTTAAGGTTGATGAAAGACCAGTACTGAAGATGTTTTGAAGACCTCGCAAGTTGCAGCTCTCTCTCTCTCTCTCTCTCCGATAAAATTTCCTTGGCTACTTTTACAGGGTCAAAGTACTTCAACCTTTTTCCGTACTCGCCTCTGGCGGGGAGGAAGCGGATGGAGGACAGAAAGCCTTATTCTTTTCTATCCACTATTCTACTGCTACTACAATAATTAAAATAAAAAAGTTTAATAACAGGAATCTCCCAGAGTGAACCGAGAGGTTTTTGAGGTTTCCGCTTGTCCTTGTAACTCCTTGTAATTCTCTTCACACACACACACACACACACACGCACACGCACATATATACATATATATATAATACGAAGACTTAAGTGAGGCGTACAACCTCGTGTCGCAAGGCAACGTCCCGAATCCGACATCTTCCCACTACACCATCCAAGAAAATAAACATCCGTTGAAGTGTAGCTTATGAGTGAAACTCGTTTTATGCAGTATTTTTTAGAGAATGGCTATTTAACTCTTCGGTGAACTGCATAATAGAAAACTAAAATAACAGTAGAGTGATTTAATACGAAGTCTAAAGTAAAGCGTGCAGCTCCAAGGAGAGTTCGTCCTCGCGTTGCAAAGGAAGGAAAGTAGTGTATTTTAGACTTTAAAATGGGTAATAATAACCCGAAACTAGTTGCCAACTAAAGATGTATGAAATTTATATATATATATATATATATATATATATATATTAATATATATACACACACACACCTCGTTGCGGTGTCGTGCGTCGGTCTCTCTTCATACGGTCAAGCTGGTGACCCCGCCTCTAGGCCTGGCTTGGTGGAGGAGCCAGGTACACCCGGCTCATCTGGTACCGTCTTGAGCCAGGCATCTAGTCTTCTCTTCAAGACTTCAACTTTGAACCCTGTAACGTTTCTGAGGTCCTTAGGAAGCTGGTTAAAAAGTCTTGGCCCCTGACAACCAAGCTATTTTCCTTCAGTGTTGAAGTCCCTTGTCGGGCCTTTAATTTGGGAACCCTACACATTCTGTCTTTCCTATTTTCCAATGTTGTTTGGATGGTAATTGGATTTAGTTTGAGGTTTGGTACCAGTTTTTCGATCATTTTCCATATGTACATTAAGGTATACCTCTCTCTTCTTTCCAGTGAGTACAGATTTAGTTTACGTCGTCTTTCCCAGTAGTCGAGTTCTTTGCAGCCATCAATCTTTGCTGTGAAATGTCTCTGCGTTTCTTCTAATTTATTACTTTCTCCCTTTTTATATGGGGACGTCAAAACTGAGCAGTATTCAAGTTTTGGTATGATCAGTGTTCTCAGCAGGGGAATCATTACTGTCTTGTCCCTCCTTTTGAACGTTCTTAGTACCTGTCCCGCGACTCTCTTTGCTTTGTTTATTGTTATCTGATTTTGTGTCTCAAATTTCGCATCATCGGTCATTATTACCTCCAATTCGACCGCTTTCGTGCTTCTCTGAATTTCCTGTCTATCTGGAGCATAATATGCAGGCTGTTTAATTTCCTCATTTCTACCATATCTCAAGAGCTGAAATTTCCCGGTGTTAAATGTCATATTGTTGTCGTTTGACCGTTTGTATATTTTGTTTGTGTCCCTCTGCAAGGCCTCCACTTCATTTACCTCGCTGATTTTTCTGCTGATCTTTGTATCGTCCGCAAATGATTTTATTATACTGTTGCTGTTAACGCCACTGTCTATGTCTCTCCGCATGATAATGAACAGGAGTGGGGCCAGCACTGTACCTTGTGGCACTGAGCTGAGTACTTCTGATTCTGATAATGATACACCTTGAATTTTGACGACCTGTAGTCGTTCTCTGAGAAGTTATAGATCCATTTTCCCACTTTGCCTGTTATTCCCATATGTTTCATTTTATGTGCTATTATACCATGATCGCACTTGTCGAAAGCTTTAGCAAAATCCGTCTATATAACATCATAGTTTGCATTGCCTTCAAGTGCATCTAAGATATTGTTATAATGCTCTATAAGTTGTGATAAACATGAGCTTCCCTATTGGGACCTGTAGTCGTTCTCTGAGAAGTTATAGATCCATTGTCCCACTTTGCCTGTTATTCCCATATGTTTCATTTTATGTGCTATTATACCATGATCGCACTTGTCGAAAGCTTTAGCAAAATCCGTCTATATAACATCATAGTTTGCATTGCCTTCAAGTGCATCTAAGATATTGTTATAATGCTCTATAAGTTGTGATAAACATGAGCTTCCCTATTGGAATCCGTGCTGATTTTCGTTGAATCTTTCCAGTGTCTCCAAGAAGTCAGAGATTTTCTCTCTGACTATTCTTTCAAATATTTTGGTGAGGTGGGACGTCAGTGACACTGGTCTATAGTTCTTTGCTTGAGATCTATCCCCGCCTTTATATATTGGGACAATGTTTGCTCTTTTCAAGATGCTGGGTATTTCCCTAGTGTCTAGGGACATACATGATGTAAACCCACAAAAAAAAATGATTCATTCATTTCACGTGTTTAATTGTGAAATTCATCCTGTATATATATATATATATATATTACTGAACCGTCGTTCGAACCCATCAAAAGAAAAAAGAATATATATACTTTCTGAGTGTATATATATATATATATATATATATATAATTATTTTTTATGGCTTTGAACGACAGTTGAAGATCGACCTGAGGTCGATCCCTCTGTGGCATCCCGCCTCATTTGCGGAATTTGGTGAAATAAAGAATTAGTTTCCGCTCTCCTCCTGCCCTCGTACCCAACCACTCACCCAACCACACAAGAACCCGTCCAACTGGCTCTTGAAATTATTCACGTTAGTGTGCTGGAGTTTCCTCAGTTCTATTGGTAGTACATTCCAAAGTACCATTCAAATACCCTCTCGTATTCTAAGGGTATTTTTCCATCCTCCTTTTCATGGCCCCCTGTCTCATCACAGGTGGGAAAGTACAGAATCTGCTTCTTCTTTCATTCCAGTATGTTTCTATTTCAGTTCTAAGGGTAGGGATACAACCCTCGAGTATTTCCAATATGTATTTTATTGTGTACCGCTCCCGTCTTTTTTTTAAGCAGTAGAATTTCAGGGATTGTAGTAGAGACCAGTAGTTTTCATCTTTCGTTTTCTCTGTCTTGGACGTAAAAGTCGTTCGTATGAATTAAATGCTTGTAATATCTCGTTTTCTGTATGAGCTTGTGAGTATTGAGCAATATTCTAGATTCATTAATAGCTTCGTGTCCGTACTTGTTCTTGGCTGGTTTGTAGGTATGTCAAAAAAAAATCTGGATTTTCTACTTTCTTGTTGGACTTGAGGGTGCTAAACACAGAGGTACAATGTTCCTTAAGTAGTTCGCTCATTTTTTTCTGTGTCGACCTCCCCATCTTTCAAATGACCAATACTCTCTTTACATTAAATTTTTCTTTTCTCAAACATGTAGAAGTATTTTGGGTAATTTTTTATGTTTTCTGCTATCTTTTTCCTCCTCGTTTGTCTTGTGGATGATGTTTGCTTTAAGTCCATTTCTATTTCGCATAGTTTTTTCTCCAGTTTGAGTCTCCTTCGCGTAGATTTTTTACCATTTGTTTTCGGTGTCTAAATAATGTCCTGTCTTTTTTTACAAGTTTGCTACGTTTTCTTTTTTGTCTCTTCGGAACATGTTTCATCAATATGGGTTTAATTTTGTTTTATTTTATAGAAAGTATTTCTTGTGAAGTCTTCTCGTGAAGTAGCAACTCCCCTTTACTTTCTTTAAATCTTCATTTACATTTTCCAATCTAATTTCTATGAATTCCTATTTAAACCCTCAAATATTCCTTCTAACTCTTTGAGATGCACTTTTGGTCTTCTGGTTGTAAAATTTATTTGTCCACTATATCGATTAGAGTTGGGTCAGAGAAATTTGTGTGCGTTACCTTTTTATTTATTATTGTTATTCTTATTTGTCAAAATTAAATCCAAAACATTCTCTTTTTTAGTCGTTTCACAGATTTCCTGCGTAAGTGCATCATGTTCCATAATATATAGTAGCATTATTGCCTGGGTTCGATCATCTTTTGTAATGTTGCCATGAAACTTCTCATTTCTCAACATATACATATTACATTTTTCTTCCATGTTATGAATGAAAAGTTAAGATCCGCACAAATTTAAATATTTGGTGCTAAGGTTCGAAGTAGTTTTAGCATGTTTTCTATTTCATTTGTAGTGAATTAGAATTCACCTTCTGTGGTGTTTGGTGGCCAGTACACGTTCGTAATGATTATGTTCAGTTCTTTTACTTCCAAAATAAAAATTTCGCCTGTGCTGTTTCATTTGCTTCACTTCGCATGCATATGTGTATTCGTCCTTTATTGGTATTTCAGTGTCTTCGATGCGATTTTCACAACCTTTTTCGCATTTATGCATATGATATCCGTGTCGGTTTCCAGAGCTAAATTTTGCAGGTATTGTAATTTGCAGTCTGCATGGCCAGTGTACAGTCCTTATATATTTATGTATAATAAATTTACAGGGTTAATAATCATGGTGCTTGGTTGTCTTGGACAATGGCCGTTTCCTGGTTGATTTTGGCGGTTCCTGTTCGGTGTTATTGGGTGGGCCGTTGCACTTGAGAATACTGGGGCTGCGGCCCTTGGTACCATTCTAGTTGTTGAATTAACAGTTGGTGATGCTGGACAGGAGGGTGGTGTATGTACTGCTGGAGTACAAATATCTGCTAACTTCAACCTTTTTCATTAAAATGGATAACTGTTCTTTTATTATTCTCATTTCTTCTACAAAATATACTTCACTGATTCTGCTGTTACTTCTCTTATTTAGGGTTTCAGCTGTTCTTTTTTGTACTTTTCTTTGAGTACCGTTAATATGAAATCACGGGCACTCCACATTTAAACATTTTCTCTCCCTAATTGATTTTCTGCATAGAAAAGTGGAAATAGTAGCATTTCGTTCTGCTAAATGTTGCCAAATTTCGTACCTTTTCAGATTATATATTTTTTTTCGGCTTCGGTGATGTCGTCAGAATGTACAATTCGATCAGAAGCAAAACCAAGGTTAAACCAAGGTTAACCAAGTAATTGGCGGTCAGCCAAATCATGGTGGCAGATCACACTGTGACTGGCGGGTCATAGTTTGCCCACAACTGGTTTAGGTATTCTTCAACTCTTCTCTCAGATGCGTTTTTCTCAGTGCTCTGTACCCTATTTAAGTCGTTTTCAGCAGTCACATCGTGTTCTGTCGGCATATTAGTTAATGAATTAGCAGAATTTACTATCTCAACCAAATTTTCGGGCAGGACTTCTGGGACACAGTATATTAGTGATGTATGTCACATCCGCATCCGCACCTGCGGGATGCGGATGTTGCGGATGTGTACTATTTACTAAATTACTATTTTTTAAGCACAATTTGCCCCTCATTCAGTTCAAATACTGGAACTTGTGCAGCCTTCATTTGATCTTTAATAAATAACTGGCATTGTCTGTTGTGTATTTTTATAATTAATTGTTCATGCTACAATACATAGCAATGTTATAAGCATACTACTTTCCAAAGGGTGGTGGTTGGAGAAAGTGGTTGGTGGGATGCAAGACGAGTTGGGTCCCCGTCCCGCATCCTGGTAACACACAGTTGTGTGGTGAAAACTCGTCCAAAAAAAAAGAGTGTATGTAAAAAAATTATAATTACAAAATAATAATATCTAATATCTAATATTATCGAATATCTAATATTTATAAGTAACCAAAAATCGAAAGTCAATTAATAAATTAAGTATGAATTTAAACCATCAATTTATGCATGAACATCCGCAGATGCATCCTCATCCGTGCGGATGTCAAAGTTTGGCATCCGCATCCGCGAATGTCTGAAATCTGACATCCGATACATCACTACCATGTGTGTATATATATATATATATATATATATATATATATATATATATACAGGGTGTACATAAAGTCAGGATCTATTTTTGTAAAGCACTTGGAAATTATATGGAATTCAATCATAAAATGATAAAGTGGTAACATTTATTAAATAATTAAGAGTTGGATTCGACGTGACGCCCATCAGTATCCCTGCACAGCTCAAATCGTTCCGCAGCATTTCTAAATAAACACATTCTGGAGCATTTGCGGGGTTATGTTATCTGCAGCAGTTCGTATACGTGTACGTAAGTTTTCAAGACTCGTAATCTTCGTCTGATAGACGTGCGATTTGATAAAGCCCCATGCAAAGAAATCTAAAGGGGTTAAATCTGGTGATCTCGCTGGCCAAGGTCTTTTGTTGCTTCCGCGTCCGATCCAGCGATTTGGAAAACGTCCATTTAGATAATCCTGAACAATTTTGGCATAGTGACAAGGAGCACCATCATGTTGATAGACGACGGTACTAACAATCCTATCCCCGTCGTCTATCAACATCATGGTGCTCCTTGTCACTATGCCAAAATTGTTCAGGATTATCTAAATGGACGTTTTCCAAATCGCTGGATCGGACGCGGAAGCAACAGACCTTGGCCAGCGAGATCACCAGATTTAACCCCTTTAGATTTCTTTGCATGGGGCTTTATCAAATCGCACGTCTATCAGACGAAGATTACGAGTCTTGAAAACTTACGTACACGTATACGAACTGCTGCAGATAACATAACCCCGCAAATGCTCCAGAATGTGCTTAGAAATGCTGCGGAACGATTTGAGCTGTGCAGGGATACTGATATGCGTCACGTCGAATCCTACTCTTAATTATTTAATAAATGTTACCACTTTATCATTTTATGATTTAATTCCATATAATTTCCAAGTGCTTCACAAAAATAGATCCTGACTTTATGTACACCCTGTATATGTATGTTTGTGTGGGTATATATATATATATATATATATATATATATAAAAGAAAGCCTTGTATGTACTTGTCTCCACTTTAATTTTATAGGTAACGAGTTTTGTTAGTCTTTTGTCATAAAAAAGTTTCATATTCAAACGTTAACATTTATTCAACAGAAAAGTTTTGATTATTTACAATAATAAGATAAGGATAAAGAGAACGGATATAGACGCCTTATTCAAATATATGCATGGAAAAGCGAGCCTTAGTGCTCATTCATGTAGCTTGTAGTTGGAGCATAATAGTAGTACATAACAAATTTGATCAAGTTTTATATTTTCGTGCAACGTATCTGTTGCTGTCTAAAGAAAAATTATTACGCATAAAAATGCATTTCGTGAGAAAACACGTTTGAGTCTATATTCCATAAGACTAAAATACTTTTACTCCTTTTATGATCTTGTTTCAACATTCCATTTTACACCGGTACGTAAGTATACTTACGCGAGATCAAAAGTGTCATATTAGGAATAACACAGAACATTACTTCATTATAATTTTATCTTAGAGCTACGAATACACGCATAATGTCACTGAAAGGCAGACATAAATTAAACACTGTTGTTACATTTTGCTACGCAGTTGAAGATAAATATAAATAATGTTATTCATTCATGGGGTTAAAGGCTGTTAAAGGTTCTTTGTTACGAATTCCAAGAACTAATTTTAGTTCGCCTATATTAAATTTTAGTCCTGATAATTAAAAGCAATAATTAGTCATCATAAGATTTTTACAAGTAAATCATTTATTTTTTGTTAGAATTATTACTAAAGTCTAATTTAATTAGACTTTATTCCAAATATGGTTAATATAACATTATACCATTCAAAACTCAATTTAAGTTAATTCACAAAATAATTCATATTCATTTAATACTGTGATTAAAATATTTGATTCCATACCCAGCAGTACGAACAAAAGAACCATTTTCATATACCTATTAGTTCTACTATGCCAAAAGAATTGTCTCACCTTACTTAGAAGGAAAGAACATAACATAATTTATAAATTAAATGACTTGAGACTCCTTCTATTTTAGTCATATACAAATTAGACCCAAAACTGTGTTCCATTATAAAGGAGTAATTATAGGAAAGGAGTAGCCATAAATGTAAATGAATTTCATACCTGTTCTTATGTTTCAGAAATAACATCACTAAATCTATCTCAGCAACATATATGCTAAATGCAAAAAACTTCACTTTTCTACGTGATGGTCAGAATATGATAATAAAAACCCACTCTAATAGACAGAGTTTATTTCCACAACAGTTTCGATGCCCACTGGCATCCTCTTCGGGTGGATACAGAAAAACCAAGAGGATGCCATTGGGCATCGAAACTGTTGTAGAAATAAACTCTGTCTATTAGAGTGGGTTTTTATTATAATATATATACTGTATATATATGGGGGGGTTGGTGTAGGTGTGTATGTTCTGACCATAGGTTAAAACAAAGAAATAATTCCATTTCGTCAATATAAAACAAATTAATGTAAAGATAACTTAAAAAATAAAAAGAAATTGGTCATCAGCATTTAATTTTGTAATATGAACTAATTTTTCCGTTGCTCGTTTGTGTCGCATATTTTCATATAACCCTATACTGAATTTTATATAAATTTTATATAAATTATATATATATACATTAATTTTATATGACAAAAAAGGTCCACCAGTCTGCTACATTGAATTAAGGTTTAAATTTCTGCTAATTTCACTATATATCTTCAGTATTTGAAGAAATTAAAACATGTGCGAATAACGTAAACACATTTTGCTGCTTTTTTGGTTTTGTCGATATAAAAGCTTTGTTTCTTTGTGTTTCGACAGAGTCTTGGGATGTTGAGTGGCACGAAAGCACCTCCTCGTTGTCATTTAATTGTATTTAACTAAATGAAAATTGAACGATAGAATTTGTCATTATATGATAATTAAAACCCACTCTAATAGACAAAGTTTATTTCCACAACAGTTTCGATGCCCACTAGCATCCTCTTCGGGTGGATACAGAAAAACAAATGAACTAGAAACAAGAGGGAAAACAGTCCAGGGACCATTAATATATTCGCACCTAGGTTAGATCCCATTCTCCCGACACTGGAAGGGCAATTTTATTAAAGGGACCCGCTTATAAGTACATTCGCACAAATTTAAAACTATCTTCTTGTTCTATACATACAGATTCTATTATTTTTTTACGTAGTTATTACATTTATTATTAAATTTATTACATTTAATATTGCATTATTATTTATTACAGAAATTATAAATTTATTATTACATTGATTATTACACTGTTGTTTATTATACAGAAATTGTAAACCGAAAAACGAATGAAAAAGGCGAGAAGGAAACAATCCAAAGACCATTAAGGAATTCGCACCTAGGCTAGATCCCGTTCCCACGACCCGAGAAGGGCATTTTTTTTTTATTAAAGGGTCCCGCTTATAAGTACATTCGCACAAATTAAAACTATCTTCTTGTTCTATACATACAGATTTATTATTTTGAGAGAATTACTGCATTTATTATTGCATTTACGTTTTTTTAACATTTATTATTATTACCATTACACTAATTATTACATTTATTTTATTACCTTTATTATTACATTTATTGCATTTATATTTATTTCCACATTTATTACTTCCATTATTACATTTACATTCAGGTTTATTATTCCATTTGCATTTAACCGGAAGAAAAAACGAATGAACCAAAAGCGAGTAAGGAAATAATCCAGAGTCCTTTCAGAAATTCACACTTAGGTTAGAACCCGTTCACCCGACGCCGTAAGGGATTTTTCGAACAAGATTCTCATTAAAGGGTCCAATTTATAAGTACCTTCGCACAAATTAAAATTATCTTCTTGTTCTATACATACAGATTCTATTATTTTTCTTTTGACATAATTATTATTTGTAATTAATTGTAATTATTTGTAATAATTATTTGTAAAATACCCTACTTGATTCCCAATCTATAGCATGATTATTTTGGCTGGCTTGATAAAAAGGGAATGCTGTAGACACAGGCTTGTTCCTGTTTTGCAACGTTTTTCCTAACCAATTTACTTTTCACGGTAGACGAATATTTGAACGCCAAAGCAAACTTAAAATCTTTCGTCAACGGTTTTACTCTTCCTAAGCCGGCAATGTAAGGCAAACTCACATATTGTTTTTGGTTAACTGAAGGTTCCGCAAAAAAAGATTTTCTGGCTTTAAAATACGCCTTTCTGATAAACCACTCAGGATATTTTAAATCCTTCAAAATGTTCCAAATCTTTGAATATTCCGGGTCCAGCAAATGTGGGCTACATATCCTGAGTGCTCTTAGAAACATGGAAGAAATAATTGAGCTTTTAACCCCTTCATCATGATATGAAAAATAATGAATCTACGAATTACAATGAGTAGGTTTTCTATAGACCGTGAAATTGGGCTTTCCGCTTTCGTTAATGACCAAAACATCTAGAAAAGGTAATTGTTTGTCGTTCTCCCATTCATATTTAAATTTAATAGAGGGAACAAGATTATTTAATGACTGAAAGAAAGTGTCAAAGTTGTTCCAGTGATCAGGCCGAAGTGAGAAAATATCATCTACATAACGAAACCAAATTAGATTCCTGGGACATATTGTTTGCAACAATTCCGACATAATATTCCATGTATAATGTACTCAGTATTGGGGATAAAGGGGCCCCCATTCCCATACCAAAACGTTGCGAATAAAATTCTTCACCGAAAGAGAAGGCATTATTGGTGACACAGAGTTTTATCAGTTCTAAAAATACAGGTGTGGGCATGCCTAGTTCTACGTTACATGTTGGCAATTTTCTATCTAAAAAACTAAATACATCATCAATGGGAGCTTTCGTAAACAAGGACTCAACGTCAAAACTGATCATTCTTCCCCGCTTTAAATCTAAGGACATAACTTTGTTAATAAAGTCACAGGAATTAGTGATGTGCGAGCCTGAAAATTTACCAACTAATGGGGACAATTTATCTGCAAGAAATTTTAGATAACCTGTAACTAAAGGAACCCTTGTGTGAAATTATGGAACTATGGAGGTTTCAAGCATGCGCATGCGTGACTTTGAACTGAATTAACAGTTACTTACAGAACCAAACTAACTGCGCAGTGGAGTGTTGTGTTTCACAGCGTGCAGTTGATATTTTACGTGTTCAGTATGCCTTTTACGTTTCCAAATTCCGAATATGCCGATATGGTGTATGTTTACGGATTTTGCGATGGAAATACTATTACTGCTGTCGCTGAATACCAGCAACATTTTCCCAATCGAAGAATTCCGGATCGACAAGTGTTTAGCAACGTTTTCCGGAGATTGCGAGAGAGTGGTTCATTTCCCAGCGTTACTGTTTTATCTGAGCATCTGGGACAAGATGTGGCTGAACAAGAAAACATTATTCAGATGGTAGAGCGGAGTCCTCATATTAGTACGCGAAGGATTTCAACACGTCTTAGAGTTCCTCAAACGAGAGTATGTAGAACATTACGCGAAGAAGGCATGTATCCATACCACGTACAGCGCGTTCAGCACCTCCAACATGGGGATCGTGCCCAACGGCTAGAAATTTATAATTGGCTCAATGCCGATCGACAATTGCATCGATACGTCTTATTCTGTGATGAAGCTCAATTACCCGCGACTGTGTCAGTAGAATGGGCACAAAATGGACGAGTGCAATGGAAAGTTGCAAGGGGGTATGCAACAAAGGGGGAGGGGTTATCCCTCAAGTTGCAATGAAGGGGGTCGCTTTGGGGGGAGAAGGGAGGATGACCTCCATCCAAAGGGTAACCATAACATGAGAGAGAGAAAAAGGAGGGGGAGGAGGGTCTTTGGGGGAGAAGGTGGGATGTCCTCACCTCCCAAATGGAAACCCTAACCTAAGCCTTAACCTAAGAAGGAGGAGAAAGAGTTGTTTCATTCACCGGAGTCCGTCGCATAATGAGCTTCCAGGGGATCCGCAGCTGTTATATAGAGGGTCTGGAGTTGCCAGATACAACTTTTTATTATATGGAGGGGTTACCACTTAATCATTTATTTATATATGGAGGGGTTTGCTAGAGAGCATTATTTATTTTAATTTTTATATATAGACGAGTTGTCAGTTACTGTTTATTTTAATTATTTAGTTATATATAGATGAGTTACCAGAGAGCACTATTTATTTATGGAGGGCTGCCAGGCAGCACCATTTTTTATTTATATATGCAGGGTTGCTACTTATTTATTTATTTATTTATTTATTTATTAAAGGCAAGAGCTACGAGGACGTTCTCCTTAATTGGCTCAGCAAAAGAACTAATTAAAACACAATTAAACGAACCCCAATATTAACAATAAAAGAAATACAATTAATCCAAAATAAATAAAACACCAAATTGACAAGCAAAAATAACAGTACACTTTATATATACAACCAAAAAATTTAAATGAGAAGTCTACATATATATTTTATATTATTTTTTATAAAAAAATTCCGCGAAATCAAAGAAAAGGAATCGCAATTGATTTGTTTTATTCGTACTTTCATGCTAGTATATTTAATTAACAATAAAAGAAAAATGCATGCAATATAATAATTACACAATATATATATATATATATATATATATATATTATATATATATATATATATATATTCTTAAATAAATCTATATATACTTTTATGTTATTCTATTTTTTTATGAAGAAAATTCGCGAATTCAAAGTTAATTAACTGTTAAATTTTATAAAAAAACAAAGTAAAATATATTTACATTAAAATGACCGCTTCCCAACCAAGACAGAAGAGTGTAACGAGGTAAATTCGATACGCTTAAAAACTCGAGGTTACTCAAAAAGGCTGGAATGGAATGTGGTTTGACCCAGATTTCGTCCCGAAAACCTGTTTTCGTCTCCGTTCACTCCATATATTGTTTTCATCATTATTATCATTACTAGTGCTTTTGAATGTGAAATGATTTTAAAATCTATTTATACAGAGCGAGAGAGAGATAGAGAGAGAGTCGATAAATTGAGGACGACACACACACACACACACACACACACACACACACACACACATTATTGATTTTATTTCAATCAGAAATCAACTTAAAAGATTTGACTCGTGTTATACAATCTTTTCGTTTTGAAAAAACGCATTTCGTGGACCTGAATACGGAGGTAGAAGTTTTACCGAGTAGTCAACCCAGCGATTGCCATACCATTACGCGCTGTGACTTCACGTAGGTAAAGCTTATCACCCCTCCTCTCGAGTTGGCCTGGTGAAGTAGTGAGTTGGCTTCTTTTACTACCCACCTCATATAGGTACACCCGGCTCATCGGGGATTGTATGTGCCAGGCGTCTAATCTTCTTTTGCACTCTATGAATTTTAGTTCCTACCTTTTTTTCGTACCGTAACAGTTGAAATTTCTCAGTGTTAAACTTCATATAAAAACCAAGCGACTTCACCTAAAACTTACTACATTATTATCCCTTGTCCCATCCTTCATGCATTAAAAAAATTCTACTTTATTAGTAACCTACGATTATCATCTCCCCGAATTGTTCATTCTGACAAATGTCAAGCTTTTCACTCCGAGAAAGAGAGAAAGAGAGTGGGTTATATCAGGAGGCGATTTCGGAAACAAGGAGATTGTGCTCTCTCTGTACAATTCCCTAGTTCGGCCGCACCTGGAGTATGCTGTGCAGTTTTGGTCAATCTTAACACCGATATAACGGACCCACGCTTTGGACATTGAAATACTGATTGGTCGCCTTCACGATTAATGGTGCCTTTATCCGTTCATTTTCTCCGTAGATTTATCTTCAATGCTCACATCTCAAGGTGAATGAGTGAATTGTTCACTTGCACGCTCTGTCACGACAATATTTTGCGTTAATATTTGCAAGCATACTACTCGATCCTCAATTTTCCCCCATTTTAGTTAGGGAAATGGACATATAATTTGAGCGGCGGCAAGTCATTACAGTATAAGGAGAATCTATGGTCTGAACCATAGGCCAGGTTAAGTTCAGGAGCCAGCATGCTGGAACGAACCAGAGCCTCACCGCTAAAGTCAGACACAGAAATGATGAGTTGCAACATTAAATGTACATGATTCCTACATATTTTAGCTGTCAATTGTCACTCATTTCTATCTGTATAAGTTTGTTTCCTCTTTTCAAGGGATCACCTGTAAATATCTCAAAAGACCACTACCCTTCATAATCCTGACATAGATGAGGACATTACCAGAGAGAGCGCAGTAAAATCCTTTGCCGATGACACAAAGATCAGTAGAAAAATAAGAAACCTTGAAGATCTCCACAAGCAGAATGTTTTTATAGAGATACAACAATATGAAGCTTAGCACTGAGAAATTTCAACTGTTACGGTACGAAAAAAAGGGAGGAACTAAAATCCATGGAGTGCAAAAGAAGGTTAGACGCATGGTACAGAACAAGCCCCGATGAGTCAGGTGTACCTATGTGAAGTGGAGCATACAAGAAGCCTACTCACTACTTCATCAGGCCAACTCGAGAGGAGGGGCGATAAGCTTGACTTTCGTGTTAAAAATAGGGACTGAATGTACTATTTTGGTTCACTCGGGACTCGGTACTTGTGGGATGTAACGCCTTTCATTTCTCATGCATATATCACGTGGTGAGGAATTTATGAATTTTTTATGATTTCTTTAATTTAATAAACTGATTAATAAACAGTGATTTTGAGTGAATAATGTGTGTGTGTATGTGTGTGTGTGACATCTCTCGTCCAGCGTTGGCACGGTCTGCGGTCCAAGAAGCTCTGCAGAAAATCATTTAAGTTTTCAGATTTTAGAGATCATAATTTTTATCGGTGAAATCGAATTAAATCGATAATATTAAATTATAGTATTTTCTATGCACGAATGAGGGGGCAAGGGTGAATGCTTTATACCCCATTTGGAATATATATATATATATATATATATATATATATATATATGTTGTCAGGAATTAGTCATTTTTGTACAAAATGAAATATAATAAAAAGAATAGTTTCAGAGTTTATCCGGGCTCGAGACCCGGTGAAGGCAGCCGGCGCACGGTAAAACGATCATCCTTCCGCACAAGTGATTGATGGATAAATGGGTACCCTGGGTGACCTAGTAGTTAAAGACGCTGTGTTGCTGGTGTTTCGGATTCCACGTTAAACTGAAGGTCTAAGGAGGAGTAAAAAGCTTGACGTACGTGAGAATGAACAACTCGGGGGATGCTAATCATAATCATAGAACTTTTTTACTGCATGAAGGATGAGACAGGGGGTAATAATGTAGTAAGTTTTAGGTGAAGTCGCCTGGTTTTTATATGAAGTTTAACACTGAGAAATTTCAAATGTTACAGTACGGAAAAAAGGTAGGAACTAAAATCCATGGAGTGCAAAAGAAGATTAGACGCGTGGTACATACAAACCCCGATGAGCCGGGTGTACCTATATCAGGTGGATAGTAAAAGAAGCCAACTCACTACTTCACCAGGCCAACTCGAGAGGAGGGGTGATAAGCTTTACCTACGTGAAGTCACAGCGCGTAATGATATGGCAATCGCTGGGTTGACTACTCGGTAAAACTTCTACCTCCGTATTCAGGTCCACGAAATGCGTTTTTTCAAAACGAAAAGATTGTATAACACGAGTCAAATCCTTTAAGTTGATTTCTGACTCTCTCTCTCTCTCTCTCTCGCTCTGTATAAATAGATTTTAAAATCATTTTACATTCAAAAGCACTAGTAATGATAATAATGATGAAAACAATATATGGAGTGAACGGAGACGAAAACAGGTTTTCGGGACGAAATCTGGGTCAAACCACATTCCATCCTTTTTGAGTAACCTCGAGTCTTTAAGCGTAACGAATTTACCTCGTTACACTCTTCTGTCTTGGTTGGGAAGCGAAGTCGTTTTAATGTAAATGTATTTTACTTTGTTTTATAGAAATTAACAGTTAATTAACTTTGAATTCGCGAATTTTCTTTATAAAAAAATAGAATATAAAAGTACATATAGATTTATTCAAGACTGTGTATATATATATATATATATATATATATATATATATATATATATATATATATATATGTTATAATGTTTCAGACCAACAAAGACCCTATGATCCACTCATGGCTGGTCTACCTAACTCTGTTCGTAATTGTGTATTGTGCATGTCCTCCGTGGTGGCGGAGGGGACCTACAATTTTGCGTGGGTTCCGAACCACAAGAACATAAGAACATAAGAAATTTTTTTATTGGGCACACTAGGGGTCACTTCGGCCCATCGAGGCGGCTCCACCATGCAAAAACTGCCTGTACATTGGCAACGACCAATTTTTATAAAACTAAATAATTATCAATTTAAAACTAATTAATTATCAATTTAAAACTAAAGATAGAATCTCTGGATCCAGAGGATCAAGTCATAATAGACTACTATCCACAAATATGTTACACGGTATATCTATTTATAACCAACATGCAAATATACCAAATCCAAAGAATCCAGTCATTTTCATTACGGTATCCATCAATACCAGTACCTTGCCAACCAAAAATAAGTCACGGTCCATATCAATTGCGGACCCAGTCACCATTTACAACCATATACATTACAATACATATACTTAGGAAGAAAAGTGTAGGTGTGGCTGTAAAGACTGTACAGTAATGTAGAAATGTGTGTGCACCCATTTTGGGTCTCCCATTTAATTAAAGGTGTTTGTGGGGCAAGTGAAGATCATGAGTTTTTCAATACCTCACAGTACTATGGGGGGGCACCGCTCGGCAGAGGAATCTCTTTAAATGGGCTGTGTAAGGGCAGAGAGTATACCCTAACCCAAGATGCTGCCTCCCTATATCCCACAACACTTGTAAAACTGTTTTCTTAAATTTGTTCTAAACCTTGGCTTAAATAATTTCATACTATGACCTCTAGTCTGGTTATCGTGATCTTTAATTAAAAGAGAATCAAAATCTATCTTATCCAACCCTTAATTTTACTACCTTAAACTATACCCAATCTATCAACATATGCGTCTAATCGATTTTTAAACATGTTTATAGACGTGCTACTAATTACTTCTACCGGCAAACTATTCCAGCTATTTACTATTCTATGCGTAAAAAAGTTTTTGGCAACTGCTCTCTCGAACCTTCTACTTGTCAACTTACTGTACACCCGTTATTTCTAGTCCTATTATATTGAGATATTTCGAAAAAGCTATCTCTGTCTACGTTATCGAACCCATTCATAATTTTGAAAACCTGGATTAGACCATCCCTTAACCTCCTAGTCTCGAGTGTAGTCAATTTTAACTCTTTAAGCTTATCCTCGTACGACTTTGACCTAAGCGACGGAATCATCTTAGTTGCTCGTCTTTGAACTCTTTCGATTTTGTCTATATCTTTTCGCATATGCGGATTCCAAATTTGGATCGCGTACTCCAAATGGGGTCTAACTAATGATTTATAAAGAGGAACTATAATATCACGCGATTTGTACTCAAAATTCCGAGCTATAAAACCTAACACTTTGTTCGCTTTATTGACCGCTCCTGTACTTTGTTTCGCTACTTTTAAATCACCAGTGACTATAACTTATAAATCTTTTTCCTGCTCTACGCTTATCAACTCTTTCCCTGACATACTATACGCAAAATTACCGTTACGCGAGCCTATATGTAAAATTTTGCACTTATCGACGTTAAATCTCATTTGCCATGTGAATGACCAATAGCGTGTAGCGTCATTGTGCAAAGTGTAACGGATCAAGAGGCACATTTCAGGTTTTGTACAATTGACCTCCCTAAATTTAAAAATGAAAACAAAATTTTTTTGTGACAAGTGCCAACACCTCCTTTTTCGCATGTGAAAATCGTGAAAATTGCTAGTTACCCATAACTTTTGGACACTTGCTTTCCTAGGGTTTGAGCTATCATTTGACCCCTTACAATGTACTGCTTTTCAGGAAAAATAGAAAAATTTATTTTTGGAATAAACATATACAATGTAGGTAGGTAGGTAGGTAGACTAGATAGTTTTATTAGTAAATGATACATTAAAATCTTGTTTAGTTTTGAATGACGGCATAAAGTCACGGGATTTAAGTACTGCTCTAATGTAACCATCTCTTGAATCCTTTCCATACACTGCCCCAGACGCTTCAGTTACCATCCTAACACAGCGTTCTACACCTTGGGAGTGATATGGTATCAGGACAACAAGGGGCTCTTCAGTGATCTTATCGAGTTGTTCGACAGAGAACTGCTTCGTGAGTGGTGGTTCCATTGTGCACTCCTCCACTGGTGGAAGTAAATCTTTCAAATTCTGAGCACTTTGTTTGATCTTTTGTAGCCGAAATTCTTTGACTTGCTGTTGAGCAGGTTTGGGAGCTCGTCGAATGGTCTTGATTACATCGATCGCCAATTTCCGGTTTGTTTGATCTGCATCTGCAAGCATTGCCAGTAGAACATTTTCAGGGTGAGCCCAATATGCATTTCTTTGGATCACAGGCCATGTGACAGTCTTGCTAGCTGGTGGCAGTAATCGTAGCAGCTTGATTTGCTCCAAGAAATGTTTTGGGCCATCTGTGCACCTTGGACGGCACTTGATGCTAAACCACATGGGTCCATAGTGGCACACAACAAACTGTGTGAGTGAATACAGTTCATCACTTGGCTGCGCCATCGCTACATATAGTCGACAAATTCTGCTGGCAGTTCTAACCCATCTTGCATGGGAGATTGGTTCAGGCTTCTCTCGTAGAGGATCTTCATTAATGACACCAGTCCTTATCGCTTTCATCATTCTGTAGAGGTAGGCTTGGTCACGACTCAATTCAGTAAGGTCAACATCCGGGAGAGTGTGGCCATCAGCAATCCATTGAATTCCTCCGGAGGAAAGTGGCAAACTTTCACATGTGGCCAAAGCTTTGCCAATTGGTCCTTTCCATTGAATTGCAGATTCTGTTGGGCCGATGAGTTCCTTGCACAAGTGGCGCAGTAGGAGTTCATTTAAATGCAGACTACAGATGAACCAGTGCAAAGGGCGACCCAGGCGGCACTCTAGCAGGTGTATTGCTTCACTTCTGTGCCCTGTGTTTGTGGCTGTGCTGTCGGCTCCCACTGCAATTATCTTGTCTGCAATACCCATTTCTTCAATCGCATTTTGAAGTCCATCCGCAATGACAGTGCCAGTTCCTCGTTCCAGCGTCAGATGGCTTAGATAGAAGGTTCCAGGCTCCCCGACCAGCACATAGTGGTCCTCAACTTTCTTTGTGCTGTACCATTTGTTCCCCTTTTTCTCTTTGACAAGTGTCATGTCTTTCCGCCCATCAAAAAATAAAGCAGTGACTTCCACATCGTGGTAAGTTACTGCTTCCTTCAGATCCCTCCGTACCTTCTGCCGTGCTCTCCATACTTTGTGATGGTCAATTACGTTTATCTGATCATCAGAACTAATGATGCCATAGTCAACCAATGTTGCAGTGCTGATAGCTGCAGCAGCCCTGTTCGATACACCATACCGGTCAGCTTCCAAAGCAACAGTGGGAATCGGTGTGATGTCCCTGTCCTCCTGGGCACTATCACCCATCCACTCATCACCAACACTTTCACCACTAGAGTCTGCTTCTGCTTGAGCTGATTCGACCACATCTGCAGAGGATGCTACCTCTTGCCGTTCCGTTTTTCTTCTATTCTCTTCTTCTTGTCTTTCTTGCATCCGATCCTCTCTTGACTTCCTTCTCTCCATCATCTGAGTCACATTCGTATCCACCCGACTGATCTGCATGATCCGCGTGGTTCTCTGGTCGATCAGAAAGGCATGCTCTCGTCGTGGAACTTTCATTTCTTTTTCACAGTGGCATGCAGACAGATCATCGCATTGGCAGACAGCTATATCAAACAATTGATTCAGGCTTTCCTCGAACTTCTTGGTTTTTGTGGCCTGCTTACCTTGCTTCGATGCTTGTGAGCCTTTTTCCATCAATCGGAGCAGCTTGGTCTTCACATTCTTGATTGGCTGTGATGGAATGTTAGCACGATTCCAAAGGTCAATGAGTGTTTGGCATACCTCCGGAAGAATCTCCCTGTTGCTGGTGTACTTGTTCTCCTTCAAGAAGAGGAAATGCCTTGCAACTTGTATACGGGTTGGAAGTTCAGACAGAGGAAGCTCTGATAGTGGAGAACCAAAGACAATGTGGCTGGCAGATCCCCGTGTTCTTTGCGTGCTCATTGTACCAGCAAAACTCAACAAGTATCACACAAGAACACTGAAACAAAAACACAAACGTATAAATAAAAAATTTATTGGTAAACAATAAGTTTACCAATATATATTTATAAATATACTGCACACACATATGTATTATCTATATAAATATCCATAGGTATATATATACCCTAAGACATATAACAAACTTATAAACAATGTAAAACACAACAAAACAAAGAAATGTGTATAATATATATATCACAAAACGCACCTTTCGTTAGTACCTTGGGGTTTTGAACACCCAATCCACAGAAAAAAACACTCGTTTCTCTCAAGCGAGCTAGCGTAGAACTAAGAAATTCCAGGGGATGACTCACTGAGAATAATTAGAAAGCTGCCAGAAGTACCATGTCAGGCAATGTTGCCAACTGTAATTAACAAGAATTTTGTATTTTTTACATGCGAAAAAGGTGTTCTGCTTGTTGCGGAAAATTTTTGATTTTTTTTCTGAAATCAGCAAGGTTGATTGTACAAAACCTGAAACGTGCCTCCAGATCGCTCATGACGCTACACGCTAATAACCAATCAACGATTTTATTCAGATCATTCGGGATTTTACCTCTATCTTCGTCATTAATCGCCCTACCACCCAGCTTCATGTCATCCGCAAGTTTGAAACTGTACTGACTAGGCCGACATTTAATCGTTAATATATATAAGAAAAAGCAAGGGGCCCAATACAGAACCCTGAGGAACGCCACTCGCGACATTAGCCCAACACGACTCCGCTCCATCAACGACCACCCTCTATTTCCTACCTCGCAACTACTCTTCTATCCAATTTATTACTACAACCCTGATTCCATGAGCCTTAGTTTTTTCAACGAGTCTTTTGTGCAGTGCGGTGTCAAACGCTTTTTGAAAATCTAAATACACTACATCAACCGCCCGATGACCATCGTAAACGTCAACCACGCTTTTAAAAAATTCTAAAAGATTAGTTAAGCAAGATTTGTTTCGCCTAAAACCATGCTGCGTATTTTTAAATTATGCAAGTCTAAGTGTTCGACTACACGATCCATAATTATTGATCACAGTAGCTTACCTACAACAGACATTAAACTGAATGGCCTATAATTTACCGCCGCACCTTTATCGCCTTTCTCAAAGATAGGTGTTACGTTTCCTAACTTGAAATTATCTGGTACGCACCCCTCAGAAACAGGCGCATTAAAAATCTTTGTTAGCGGCGCAACAATGCTATCTTTTAATTCTTTTATTTGTATGGGATATATGGAATCCGGCCCCGGTGATTTACGCGTTTTCATGTTATCAATATAGCGCATTACCTCCCCTTCACTAACCACAATATTATCCAAAATATTACCATTATCAAAGGGTATTATGTCTATGACCGTAGGGATATTCGTTACATCTTCTATAGTAAAAACTGACGTAAAGAATTCGTTTAGCAAGATAGTCATTTCCTTGTTTTCAGAAACTAGATCTCCGTTAACATTTTTCAACGGCCCCAGGACACTTTTTACTGGATTTATATTGTTGACGTATTGAAAGCATTGCTTGGCGTTTTCTTTACCGTCACGAGCTATGGAGATTTCAAATTCGCGCTTGGACATTTTTATTACACTTTTCGCTTCACGCCTTAGAGATATGTAGTTGTTTCGTACCCACAAATTATCTTTATCGCACTTATATAGCGTATAAGCCCTATCTCTACTCTTTATAATGTCTCCTACTCTAGAAGTAAACCACAAGGGCTTGTTATTTACTTTCGCACGCTTAATTTTGTACGGTACGCATTCCGAATTTATAGTCCTAAATACTGTTTCAAACGATTCCCACATTACTTTTGCGTTGGAGTTCCCCATTACGTTTTCCCAATTGACGTGTGACAATTTATTTCGAAATTTAGAAAAGTCTGCGTGCTGGAAGTTAGGAATTTTAGTCGAGTTAGCTGGTTTCGAGTGACTTACTGAGAGGACAAACTCTACCATATTCTGATCGCTATTGCTTAACGGTTCTATTACTTGAAGATCAGTAATTAGCCTATCATCCGTAGTTATTACTAAATCTAAAATACTGTCCAACCTCGTAGGTTCCCCAACCTTTTGAATAAGAAAGCTATCCTCGAGAAAATTAACTAAACGATTACCTTTCGCGTCTCCCTGCATTGTATCGTAATTCACGTTGGCGCAATTAAAGTCACCCATAACTAAAGCCTGCCCACTACCTATTATTCTCTTTAGTTCACGATATAACGCTTCGTCCGTATCAGCTGTTTGATTAGGGGGCCTATATATAACCGCAACAACAAGTTTGAAATCGTTCAATTTAAGTTCTGCTATAGTCGAATCTATTGGTTCTGGAATTGTGTGCTTTACTTCTATAATGCTTTACTTCTATAACGTTCGCAATATTATCTTTGATATACAACATAACACCGCCTCCTCGCCTACCTATTCTGTTTTTAACAAAAAGTCTATAACCTCTAATTTCATACTCCCCTACAAAATCACGTGTTTCAGTGCTAAGCCACGATTCATTTATCGCAATTAAATCATAGTCTTTACAAGCAATTAAAGAAAAAAATTCGTTTATTTTATTTCGTAAGCAGGGGAAATTTGTGGAATTTACGCTGGGACCGTTCGAGTTACGGCAGCCTGAAAAGAAGAGACAGTATTATGAAATAGCCTTCCTAAACGCGCAGCTCCAACGTCATTAAGATGAAGTCCATCTCCAAGGAACAAGTCCCTCCTGCCGTAGAAATTGTTCCAAAAATTCGCAAAAAGCACTCCTTCCTGTTGGCAAAGAGACTTTAGGTTATTGTTAATATAGGTCGCCTTGCTGTAGAAATCGTTACGTTGGATAATTCGAGGAGGTATACCTGTTAAAATAATCTTATTAGTTTTTTCCCTTTAATCGCTCTAGTAAGTCCCTGTACTTAGCCAGCAGACATGAATAACATACGTTGTGTCCTCGGCGGTACCGTCTGGAAAATGGTCAACACGATTAGTTATATCCTCCACCCTTGCACCAGGGTAGCAGTAACGGCGCTTACGACGAGGGTTTCTCCCACAGAATTCTTCGAGCTGCCCTCTAACAATGGAATCGCCAACGAGTCGTATTTCCGGTTCATCAGCATCTTCGAAACCTAAAACAGAAAACTTATTGTTTATTATTACTGGTAGACAAGTCTTAGTTTTTCTGAATGGGGCTCCATTACGCACTCGAACGAAGGGTTGGGAACTAGTGGAATAGAGAGGGCTATTAGTACTATTTATATTATTAGTAGAAACTGAGGCAGGAGGGGTCGTTACTGGAGTCTCAAGGGATTCTAATTTTGCCGTCAGGAGCGTCACGCTTTCTTCAAGCCTAACACTGGCTTCCCTCTCACGTTCTAACTCGTTCCTCAGCACTTCCATGCTTGAGCACCACCTGCAAACTAACTGTTCATTATTATTAGCCATTGTAAACGCGTAAGCGGCAAATTTCCCTTCACAGCGACTGCAAGTACTTGACGGGGGTGCCATTCTCTTAATTAGTTAAAAAAAACAAAAAAACGAGCGCTTCGAAATTAATAAATTACAACGTAGGTCTACCGCGTGCTTATTGCGCCGTCACCTGAGCAAACCCGCAAAATTGTTCCTGAAACGCAGAAACAGATTCTTGTAACACAAATTTATACTAAATGAATATATAATTAAGCTACCGACGAAAAGATCTGTAAAAGAGAGAGTATTAGTAGTACTTATCTGTCCGCGATTCGACCGACTTTTTTCCTTTAATATATATATATATGTAGTGTGTAACTATTATATTGCATGCATTTTTCTTTTATTGTTAATTAAATATGCTAGCATCAAAGTACGAATAAAACAAACGAATTGCGATTCCTCTTCTTTGATTTCGCGGAATATTTTTATAATTAATAATATAAAATTATATATAAACTTCTCATTTAATTCTTTTGGTTGTATATATAAAGTGTACTGTTATTTTTGCTTGTCAATTTGCTGTTTTATTTATTTTGGATTAATTGTATTTCTTTTGATGTTAATATTGGGATAAATTTAAATGTGTTTTAATTAGTTCTTTTGCTGAGCCAATTATGGAGAACATCTCCTTAGCTCTTGCCTTTGATAAATAAATAAGTAGCAACCCTGCATATATAAATAAATAAATGGTGCTGCCTGGTAACCCTCCATAAATAAATAGTGCTCTCTGGCAACTCATCTATATATAACTAAATAATTAAAATAAACAGTAACTGACAACTCGTCTATATATAAAAATTAAAATAAATAATGCTCTCTAGCAACCCCTCCATATATAAATAAATGATTAAGTGGTAACCCCTCCATATAATAAAAAATGGTATCTGACAACTCCAGATCCTCTATATAACAGCTGCGGATCCCCTGGACGCTCATTATGCGACGGACTCCAGTGGATGAAACAACTCTCTCCTCCTTCTTAGGTTAAGGCTTAGGTTAGGGACTCCCTTTGGGAGGTGAGGACATCCCACCTTCTCCCCCAAAGACCCTCCTCCTCCTCCTCCTTTCTCTGTCTCTCTCTCTCTCTCTCTCTTAGGTTAAGGTTACCCTTTGGATGGAGGTCATCCTTCCTTCTCACCCAAAGCTCCCCCGTTTGTTGTATACCACCCTTACAACATTTCCCGTCTTCCCTTTGCAACTTTGATCAACATTTGCAACATTGAATTGTACTCGTCCTTTTTCCCCATACTACTTGTGTCACCAACACTCGCAATTCACATGTGTCGTCAGAAATGAATCCTCATGCCATTGTGGAAAGCAATTTTCAAAATAGGTTCAGTGTCAATGTGTGGTGTGGTATTCTCTACGGTCAGCTGATTGGTCCGTCTATCTTCGAAGGTGGTCTTACAGATGACATTTATCTTCGATTTCTGCAAGACGAACTCCCGCCACTGTTAGAAGATGTATCTTTGGCAACACGATTGCATATGTATTTCCAACAAGATGGAGCTCCTACCCATTTTAGCCGTGGAGTGAGAACGTATCTCGATGATCGCTTCCCTGATCAATGGATCGGTCGTAGTGGTGTACGAAATTGGCCATCCAGGTCTCCGGACCTATCCCCTCTAGATTTTTATCTGTGGGGGCGCATGAAAGAGTTGTTGTACCAGAGAAAAGTGGAAACACGAGATGCATTGCTCCGTCGCATTTTGGATGCTGCAGCCCCCATAAAGGACAATCGTAATGAACTAATGCGAGCTGCATGCACGATTCACAGACGAGCCATGATGAGTATTGAGGCCAGGGGTAGTCATTTTGAACGGTTATTGTAAATTCATGAATAAAAACTTTAGCAGCTATTTGTTCGCTTATTCTTATTTTTAAACATTCAAACATCCATAGCTCCATAATCGTCAAGAATCTGACCTATTTTATATATATATATATATATATATATATATGTAAAGAACGACGCTTGTGTAGAAGAACGTTCCGCACAAGATGAGGAGGGAGAACGAACAAATGAAAAATGAGGTAACCACCTGGGAATCGAACCCGGGATCTTCCGATTACCGGTCAGATATGCTATCCACTACACCATGGGCCTCGATGCGAAGGTGCCACCTCAGGGCATTGGTTTCTGCTCGTATGTAGGAGAATTACGACTTCTGATTAATTGAGGCCCATGGTGTAGTGGATAGCATATCTGACCGGCAATCGGAAGATCCCGGGTTCGATTCCCGGGTGGTTACCTCATTTTTCATTTGTTCGTTATCCCTCCTCATCTTGTGCGGAACGTTCTTCTACACAAGCGTCGTTCTTTACATTAATTATACTGTGTGTTGTTTGCAGTTAAAATGTATATATATATAAACAGTGTGTCCGTAAAGTCATGGTGGGATTTTAAATAGCTATATTATTGCAACGAAACATGATAATGAGATGAAAAAAAGGCAAATTGAAGAACAACTCTAAAAGAATAACTTTATTTCACGTAGTTCGATATGGGCTCCTCTGGTAGCCCTGCAGACATCTAGGCGGTGATTCAATTCCAGCCACACACGCCCAAGAACATCAGGAGTGACGGATGCGATAGCTTCCGTGATTCGCTCGTGCAAGTGATGAATATCCCTAATGGGTACACTGTACAAGTGTACACGCTTTGCTTGACTTAACCCCACAAATAAAAGTCCAAAGGTGTCAGGTCCGGAGAGCGTGGAGGCCATGGCTTCCATCATCCTCTTCCTATCCATCTCTGTGGAAGTTTTTCATTAAAGAATTCTCGAACAACGTTGGCATAGTGCGGAGGAGCACCATCTTGCTGAAAGATGACATTATTGTCAATAAATTGGGGTACTGCAAAATGTTCTAACATAGCGAGGTAGTTGTGTGACGTCACAGTGGGTTCCGCGAAGAAAAATGGGCCAATCACTCGATCTCGTGCTAGAGCACACCACACATTAACTTTCGGGCTATTACGCTCATGTTCAACATAGGCATGTGGACAGCCTAGACTAACTACGAGATAAAGGTTAAGCTTAGCCTAGACCAGTGGTGGCGAACCTATGGCACGCATGCCTATTTGGGCACGCGATCAAATTTGCCTGGCACGCCTAAGCAAGGAAATTGTTATCCAAAAAAATGAGTATTAAATAATAGACTTAATGTTTATAATTTGATATAATATATATAAACTTTGGTAGGTACGGGAATTTTTTTTTATGGTTTACCTGGTTTTCTTGGCACGCGACTGTTAAAAGGTTCGCCACCCCTGGCCTAGACTAACTACAAGAGACAACTTTGAGAGTTGTTCTTAAATTTGGCATTGTTTCATCTCATTATCATGTTTCGTTGCAATAATATATCAATTTAAAATCCCACCATGACTTTACGGATACACTGTGTATATATATATATATATATATATATATATATATATATATACTGTACAGTATATATGATTGAAAATGAAAAAGTTTATTGGTAGACTATTATTTCATATGACAAGTATTAATAATTAATACAAACTGACAACAGAATATAATGAAAATTCAATCCTAAGGATAAAAATATATCCTAATTAGTGAAAAATAATAATGTCGACTTTAAGTGGAGCTACAGACAAACGTTTTCATACCACGAATTCCATAGCTTAGAAGACATATGGTAGGATTGATGAATAGTTTGGATAATAGAGTTGGCTGATTTTTTAATTCTTCGCATTAAACTCTATTGAGCACGTCTTGTTACCTCCGGGAAGATCGAGACAATGCGATCAGCAAACATTTGCAAAGCTGAGCATCTCAGGGTAATTTATGTAAGAGTCTGAAAGATCTGCTGTATAGCAAATTTAGGGTTCTGCCATAACCTTTTTATAATTCACCCAGAGTTGCTGTCTGTATATAATAGTGCAGAAGGTACGAAAGGGAATGTCTTTAGCTTCACTTGTAGAACCGGAAGTTCCTTACAATCATATTGCCTTTAGCACAAAGGCTTCGACATTGTTTCCTTACATCTGAGTCATCACTCAAGGAGATGATGGTAATTTAACCCAAATACTTAAATTCTTTTATTTCCTCTATTATTTCACCTTTCATTTTGAAACTACTGTAGTATCAGCTGTTTGATTAGAGCTTTTAGGATGGAATTGCACAACCTTAGTTTTTGTAATATTAAAAAGAATATCATCTATCTATTTATCTATCCAGGCATATAATAGGCTAATGCTGTCGGTTTGTCTGTCTGTTCCACCCTAAAACATAGAAACGGCTCCTCGAGAGAAAAAATGATTAGGTAAAAGTTGCTTAAAATTAATCGAAACCTACAGGAAAATTATAATATATATATATATATATATATATATATATATATATATATATATATATATATATATATTATATATATATATATATATATATATATATATATATATATATATATATATATATATATATATGAAATCGGATAATGTTTGTTTGTTTGTGCATGTGCTCATTCCGGGAAATAATATTTAAAAAAATAAAATTGCCGCTGTTGATTGTTTAAGAGTGGTATTTTTGCCACGGGCTCCTGCTAGCATATATATATATATATATATATATATATATACAGGGTGTTTCAGGAGGAAAGGTCAATACTTCGGGAGGTGATAGTATCGATCATTGTGAGAAAAAAGGGATCAAATGTAGAATTCGGACCCCAGCCTTTTTTAGTTAGCTTTATAAGGCTAACTAACGAAAATATCACGACCTAACCTAACCAATCGTTAGGTTAACTGTACGCCCTTCACGATTGGTTAGGTTAGGTCATGATATTTTCGTTAGTTAGACTTATAAAGCTAACTAAAAAAGGCTGGGGTCCGAATTCTACATTTGATCCGAAAAAAGTTCATATGAACATGTGTCTGATTCTGAATGGTTACGGAGATAGAGCTGTTTGAATCTGATGCGCGCGCAGCTCTTCCTCCTCTCCCTTCCCCTATAACCTTGAACCACGTAAGCTGTAATGTAAGCATGTAGCATAAGCCAATCGACAGCTGACTGTTGTGAATGACATTCTTTGGTGTTTGAAGCAGTGTTAAGAATGCCACACACCTTCACACATGCTGAATATGCAGATATGGTGTATGTCTACGGTTGACGGTGGGATTGAGGTTGACGGTGGGATTTTCGAAAATGTATTGTAAACTGTAACAAATTTGTCATTTCTCTATCTGATACCATTCAAAATGCCAATGTTTAAACATTAAATGTTAGAAACAGTAATTTGTAGATTCAAACAGCTCTATCTCCGTAACCATTCAGAATTAGACACATCTTCATATGAACTTCTTTTCTCACAATGACCGATACTATCACCTCCCGAAGTATTGACCTTTCCTCCTGAAACACCCTGTATATATATACCTTATTAACCTTAACTGTTTATTCTGACGAAGATCAAACTTGTTGCCCCACCTAAAGCCTACCCCTTAACGTGGAATCCGAACCACAACCTACCACGGGCTGTCAGAAATTACAAAGTCCTCACCCGGATTTCCCGAACAGCAGCCCAGCGTCTTAACCTAGGTACCCAAGGGACCCATTTATCTAGCAACCAATTTTTTTTATAGAAGAATGAACAGCCAGGTGAGCTGAGCGCCGCCTGACATCGCCAGGCAATCGACCACGTGGTTGGTAGATTCATATTCAGCAATGATAACCATTACAATTGTCTATATTCAAAAGCTTTTTAAAATGCTAATATTAAAGTGAAAATAATGAAATTCATGGACCGTCTTCCATATTTATCTCTAAATTATCTGAAGTTCGTTTAAAAATTTTCTGAGGGTCTGAAGCCACTTCACAGCAATTCAAATCCATTTATGGGGTAAGGAGAGAATATTTATGTATAATTATTGCCATGTCGCACATTATTTTCTTGAAAATTAATTTATTTTTACTAATTTTAGAAAAAATTCAGATACGAAATACTTTCTTTATGCAAAATACGATAACGATATAAATTCTTTGTTATACACACGAAAATAGAACGGTTCAGCAAACTTAACTCTTGTTAAGAATGTAAAGACTCTTTTATGATCATTTATATAACCATTCATGCAGCAACTCATTCAGTCTTAGCTATATAGAGACGCATTATGTTGCCTAATTTTGCATGAAAAAGGTTTATTGAACTCCATAACTATTACACTATCGTGAATGATGTCTATTTAGTTTTTTAAGAGAAAGCCCCGGTTCTAAACGACACTTGGGACCGGAAGGATTTCAGAATCAGGCATCACACACTTAGAATTTTACTTAAGTATTTATTATAATTAATATCTTCTCACGAGCGTAGTATATTATCAAAATTGAGTTGGTCCTTTAAATGATGTCTGCTCAAAGAAACTTCATCCAATGTAAAGCTTATTTAAATAGTGTGATTACTTGTGTTAATCTATGTATAAAATGGCTATAAAATGTTTAGTTTTGTTCATTATTTGTAAGTTATGATTACAGTATAAATGATAAATTGTATTAAAATTGAAAATTTTATGTACAGTAGATACAGTGGTGCTCTTCCAATATGTGCTCTACCTTAAAATTTACATTCCAATACGTGATCTACCTTAGATTATTCGGATTAGCAGCAGGTACGTTAGTTAGCCTTATAAGGCTAACTAACGAAAATATTACGACTTAACCTACCAATCGTCAAGGGCGTATAGTTGACCTAACGATTGGTTAGGTTAAGTCATGATATTTTCGTTAGTTAGCCTTATAAGGCTAGTTTCACGGTAGAGCACGTATTGGAATATGGTAGATCACAGTTTCGCGGTAGAGCACATATTGGAAGAGCACCGATACAGTATATCATAAATGTAGATTACTCATACATACAGGATGCAGTCTTTGTTAATGTTAAAATAAAATATTATGAAGTACAGAGGAAATGTGAAAATATAAATTAATGTAAAAAAATATAAAATATAGGATCACCTGAAGATCAGGGCCCCCAGCCTTCTTTAGTTAGCTTTATAAAGCTAACTAACGAAAATATCAGGACCTAACCTAACCAATCGTCAAGGGCGTACAGTTGACCTAACGAATGGTTAGGTTAGGTCGTGATATTTTAGCCTTATAAGGTTAACTAAAGAAGGCTGGTGGCCCTGATCTTCAAGTGATCCGAAAATGGTACTACATAATTGTTCAGGTGATCCAAAATATATTATTAGTATTTTTTGTACCCTGACATAATGAATAGAATCTACATTTTAAAAACACTAACACCAAGCTGATTACTTGTGAAGGTTATCAGCTGTAACGAAACTAGTATTCGGGATCTAGTAGTTGAGTTGTACCCTCATCAAAACCAAGTTCTTCTTAAAGTCAGGTGGAACCCTTAGAGATTTACTACATATGCCTAGGCCTTCTAATAGAAAATAGGGATCACCTGAAGATCAGGGCCCCAGCCTTCTTTAGTTAGCTTTATAAGGCTAACTAACGAAAATATCACGACCTAACCTAACCAATCGTCAATGGCGTACAGATGACCTAACGATTGGTTAGGTTAGGTCGTGATATTTTCGTTAGTTAGCTTTATAAAGCTAACTAAAGAAGGCTGGGGGCCCTGATCTTCAGGTGGTCCGGAAATAATACTACATAATTTTCTTCTAAAGATTTTATTTTGCACATACGAGTATTATTTACGAGTAAAACTTTTTTTTCCAAGATCATAGTTCGTTTTCTGACTAAAAATTTCGTTTCCTAGTTTTTAAATCAGCAGATTACGTTGAAAACTTCGATTCCTTATAAAACAGACTCGATATTCATCAGAGATAATTTAATTCGGAGTGCAACATGCAAATTCTTAGCTAACTCTTTATTAGCTTAAGCTTCGAGAATAATCGTTCGCCATTGCAGTTGTTTACCATTACACAGGAAATACGTAGGGCAATTTCTACATTGATTTTAATTTGTGAATATACAATAGGTCGGCCATGGATGTTAAATCTTTTATTTCTTGTGTTGCTTAATGTTTTAAACGCAGGCACTCTAGTATTATACCTTACCTTACCAGGGCCTGAGTTGTAAAAAATTAACAAGTGGTACGGCCGCAGATTCAGGCGTAGCAGCGTTCGCAGATCGATAGACCTATGGTGCAGAATGTGCGTTGATGAGACTGCACGGGGGGCGTCTCCCTTCCTCAAGGGGTTAACAACTAGAATGATTTATTAAAAAAAAAACCAGTACATACCGCGCTCAACTCAAGCCTTGTACCTTAACCCTTTAAGGACGAAAGGTACAAATTGCTAACGTTTCAAATACATGCATTCATAACTTAACCCTACAACAACTTCAGGACTTAAAGGGTTAAGCTTATACGAGTTCCGTGTGGTGATTCCTCACGAAGTCAGGCTCGTTGCCTCTCCTCTCGAGTTGACTTGGTGAAAGAAAGAATTGCTGTCTCAGGAGTCTTTTCGGTTTGGCGGACTGCTACAGATTTTTACGAAACTTAAAAAATCAATTAGTACAATCAACAGGGGCAACCTACGGGAAAATTATTGAATGCCCGGTTAAGCCAACTGTACGCCCTTCACCATTGGTTAGGTTAAGTCGTGATACTCTTGTTAGTTTTAACTAAATAAAAAAAACGATTTTTTTTTTTTTTTCCGTAGGCTGTCAAACGGAAAAGATCCCACATAACCAGATACACCCGGCTCATCTGGGATTATACTCAGCCAGGTGTTTAGTCTTCTTCTGAAGACTTCCACTTCCAATTAGTCGTGGCCCTCTGACAACAAAGCCATTTTCTTTCAGAGTCGAAGATGTTCCTTTCTAGCCTTTAGTTTTAAATCACGATACATTCTTCCCTTCCTATTTTCCACTGTTTGAATGTTTACAGCAGGGTTCAATTTGAGATTAGGCACTAGTTTCTGTATTATTTTCCACATGTATTTTCCACATGCCTTTCTTTCCAGTGAGTATAAATTTAATTTACATAAACTTTCACAGTAATTTAGTTTTCGTATTCATTGATCTTGGCTATGAAGCGTTTTTGAATTCTTTTTACTGGACTGTCTTCTTTTTTATATGGGGATATTAAGACTGCGCAGTACTCCAGCTTGGGTATGAAAAGTGGTTTCAACAGAGAAATCATTATATTTCTGTCCCTTCTTTAAAAGGTTCTCATTATCTGTCCAGCTACTATTTTTGTTTTTTTCACTGCTATCTTATTTTGTGTCTCAAATTTCGCGTCTTCGGACATTATAACGCCTAAATCTTTTGCGTTAGAGCTTCTCTGAACTCTCTGTCTGTTTGGGGCATACCTGTAGTATTCCAGGGATTTTAGTTTCCTTTTCCTTCTCTATGTTAACAGTTGAAATTTCTCGGTGTTAAATTTCATGTTGTTGCCTTCTAGTAGTATCGGCGCAAAAGGAGAAAGTGCAAAGCAATTGGAATGTTGATCAAATGTTGCAAGGTGGAAAACCCCCTTCACCCTTGTTGCAAGACCCCCTTTGTTGCTACCTCCACCCCCAGGGTACAAAAAAAAGAAGCAAGGTGGATTCCTCCCCAAGCCACCACAAGCTGGGGGGAATCAACCTAACCTAGAGATGGGAGAAAGAGAGAGAGGAAGAGACCATCCATCGTCTGCGAGACGCAGACGCATAATGAGCTCAGGTAGCCTTTGGCTTAGAAGTGTCTTTCTGCCAGTTGGCTTAAACTGGCTTAGAAGGCAGGTGTATGTGTACATATATTAATAACTTTTCAGTTGCCAGATTGCGCTATTTATTTGGAGATATTCCTGACAGTTGGCTTAGAAATCTGTCAGTCGGATTAAAAGGCGTAAGTAGCCATTTGGCGTAGTAATGCTTCAACATCACAGCCATTAGAAGGCCTAAACCGACAGTTACCTTAGAATGTCGTCAGAGTATAAATGTCCGTAACACGGAATAAATAAAAACTTTTAGGAGCTCATCCCATCAACAGCACATGGTGAGATGAGGGCTGCAACCAATCGTCAAAATATGGATTTTTAGGAGCTCATCCCATCAACACCACGAGCCGAGATGAGGGCAACAACCAATCATCTAGACCTTAAGACATCTCAACAGTAACACAGTATTACACAGCCGCCGTACCTACAGCATTACTTACCAACACCTGACCAAAGCCGCCTTAAGGTAAGAACACAAAGAAAGCACGCTACCAGCTTGCCGGTTTCCAGCGCCGGCAGTCAGCGCTGGTAGGCGGACACAGAAGACGCAGGTTTATCTGCGAGTTGTGGTCTAGCTCGTCGTCTGACAAAGATTTTCTTTTGCTCAATAGTGCTACACGCGCGGGCAAGCGAGAAAATAATGTTTTGTTCATTCCGGTAAACTTGTTAGCGCGGGCAACCAGCGCCGACAAGTTTGAACATGCTTCTACTCTGTGCGGCTGCGCTCGATAGCATGGTCACATTCATGTCGCTTATCAGCGCCGGTCAGCTTCTGATAGACCAACACGGTCTATAAATACGACCCAATAGACAGAGCTATGAAGCAGAAATAAATACATTTATGGGGCCAGGGGATAGGGAGAAAAAGTCTTTAAAAAAACGCAACACTGATAGTTTTTCTATTTAGCGTCTCGTGGTAGAAAACCACCACGAGGCCAATTTGACGTTTGGCAGGCATTCTTTTAAACAAAAAACCGAATATGATAAACTAAGTTTAATGCCAAAACTAATTTTCATCTTAATTTACAAATTTATCCTTAAACTATAACATAAAGAGCATTAATATGATTTTTAAACAAAATAGAAATTAAATTATGGGTAACTATTTCATTTTTTCCTCTTTTACCCAATTATTTTATCTCAATACAAATATATTTTTAATATACAAATTTATCCTTAAACTATAACAAAACCTTAATAAGATTCTTAAAACAAAATAGAAATTAAATTAGGGGTAACTATTTCATTTATCCTCTTTTACCCATTTATTTTGTTTCAATACAAATTTATATTTAATATACAAATTTATCCTTAAACTATAACATAAAAACCTTAATACGATTTTTAAAACAAAATAAAAATTAAATTAAGGGTAACTATTTCATTTTTCCTCTTTCTGACCCTCCTGACTGATCACATGTACATCTCTCTCTCTCTCTCCTCTCTCTCTCTCTCTCTCTCTCTCTCTCTCTCTCTCTCTCTCTCACGGCTGTTCCATTTCTGAAAAAAATCTGTGGAATGATTATATCATATTTGGTAAAAACCCGCTCCCTAGAATTCGCGGCTCGTCCAATTACAACCCAATAGGCGGTGTATGAGAACGAATCCATTATCTCTGTTTGGTGAAAAACTTCGCTCTCACGCTACAATCACACCCAAATTCTCTGACAGCCAACAGGAAATTCGCGAATCGAATATTGGGGGGGGGGGGTTCTGAGGATGGGGGTCAATCGAGGTCACGTATATAAAAGGGAACATTTTCAGCTGGATCCCACAACAGTGATTTTTATCAACGAGTAACCACACATTTTCTCATCATGGACACTTCCAGTCAGACACAACAGCTTTACTGTTCCCCTCAGGTCTTTGAAGCCAACGACCTCTCTGCAGGGGCTACGCTCCATCTTTTCGCAGCGGCCGACCGGAATGATCTATGCACACAAACCGTTGCAGAAATTTGTGACGGCGAGAAAGGACCATCGGATGAAGAGGCCATTCAGATGTAAGTAGAAATAATTACGTAGTAATTTAAAAACTAGTGTGTGATTTAAACTCGCTCTCATTCTCGGGATATATATATATATATCGTATCATTCAGTGCTTAACCCTTCTAAGTGTTAACTAGTTTTATAAAAAGCCATAATAAACGCATTTTGAAATGAAAGGATATTCTACTGGGTTCGAGACCCGGTGTCGACAGACGATACGTAGTACACCCAGCTAATCTTCCTTTTGACCCGGTTAGGCTAGTTGCATAATGATTATTATTTGCCGTGGATCCCTATTCGGTATTTTATCACATTGTAACTCATTGTTACAGTCATCTCTCTTCCTCTATATATATATATATATATATATATATATATATATATATATACATATATATATATATGCTCTTCTGTGCATATTTTGATGAAAAAAAATGGATTTTAACTAAAAAAGATTCAATGTGAATGAATCGAATAGGTTAATTGTTTAATATCTGCCAGAGGCTCAATACTCTGTGACGGTGCTTAGTCATCCTTCCACAAAATATGGCTGTTATTAGAAAAATGTATGAACTAATCAAGTTAATTTAAAATTATCCCTTTTCGTAGTTGGTAATTTCAATGTTTCATTCTTCGCAAACACACCGATAAATTTGGAGCGTGTGATTCGGTCACTATTCATTACTCTCTGAAGTGTATTCGCATCCATGTTAAAAGTCAGTGACTACGCTCCTGAACCGGTCAATCTCAATTAGGACTTGTGACTCGAGGTATACCAGCACACTATAGGCGCGTCTATCGGCTTGGCGAATTCCAATCTGACCGAGATGTTCCCACTGTGTTGTGGACTTAAGTGTGTATTTACACTAGCAGATAAGTCAGGTGTGATGTCAAACAGGTAAAGGTTAAATGGATCGATGAATTCATTCTGCGTCACCCTAATCCCGAGCTCATCACAAGCACCTGCAATATGGGCCAGATCACTATAAGCTCTGGCGCAATGCGGGAACACAGCGTCTGATGAGTAGTCTGTATCCATAGCCCCGCCCAACGCAACGCCATTGACGTATATAGTTATAATTTTAAGGGCGAAATTCTCGAATTTAAAGGCGTTCTTTTATATTTTCCATTCACCGAAGCGTGATCCTGCATTCGAATTAATATCCTTTTAGGTTGAACTCCCAGGGCCACGTTTCTATCTTCTTCGAGGCCAACCCTGCAGGCACTCTGTATAGTTTGATCTGTACTCTGTTAATTGGGTATTTTACTGTGGTATGTAGTAATTTTTTTTCAATTTCTATATATTTTGGGGAACTTAATTTCACTTGTCGTACGCGAAGGTATGTTTCCATAACATTAACCACAACGGGTTTTGCGCCCTCTCTTGATCAGGTCCCAGATTTATGCAGATCTCAGGATTTGTGTGGGTGAGCTTTATTTCATGTCGATGCCGTTCTTAAGTAGTTTCTCCTGGAATGTAAAGTCTGTATGCAGGCGTCGAAAACATTCGTATATCTTCTTTTTAGAATTTGTAAATTTGTCCTTTATACTACTTTCTTATTTAATCAAATAATAGCCTTCGGCAGTTAAAATGGTATCCTTCGCTTCTTTTGAAAAGTTGAGGACAGTTTCCAGATCACACTGGCTGAATATGGAGTGTAGAAAGTTTGTTTCGGGAAATACAACATATTTATCATCACCGTTCCATCTGAATGGGCTATACGTAGTTTAGCTACATGTGCATGCATCTTGGATCAAAAAAGTAAAGGCCTGAGCTGGGTATCACGAATTCTATAGGAGCACTCGGGGAACTAATTGTGTTTAATGGGTTAATTGTAATAAAGTCACTGTGCTCAATAGAAACTTGTGTTGGGGCATGTCAAAGAAGGACAGCTTCGATTTACAACATTCTGAGCTAACGGGTGGATGAAGCGTGCCATTACGAGTCAGAAATAGTGCCACCTCTCTCGACAATTATTAAACAGCCTATGATTCGTGAGAGCAATGTCCTTAGCTTATATCAAGTAAAAAATTTATCAACCATAGGTTCCATTCGCTTAGAACACTTCTTCTTTTTGATATCCTTTTACGTTTAATGCCACGTGTTGGTAACCCCTTCTTCCGAACAGCCCTCTTCTGCTCGCCACCACGCATTTTTCTCTTTGCATCTTTGATGATTTCGTCCCGTGTACATTTTAAATTTGTTTTTAGAGCTTCTTTAGGTTAACCCCCGCCATTATATCTTGTACCGTGTTAAAACCTGATTGTAACGCTTTCCTCCCGAGGTATCTGGCGCCCCTCTTCAGCAATGGAGTTGCCACTCGCACGCTGATATCTCACCCCTCGATAGACTGTGAAAGGCCTTCGGTTCATCTTAACTCAGTGCAACGAAAGTGCAGCTTCGCTGTTAAGCTCCCATCACCGAATGCGAAATTTTTCCCTCAATCGTTTTTATAAATATTGAAATATTTGTCGATAGGTTAGTCGCAACATTCACATAATGGGGTTTGTAATATGTACTGCTCAAGCTCCTCCCTCTATGATTGTATGATTGAGTATGTGAGCAATGCGGAGCAGGCGCGCCTGTGTATCCCCAACAAATTGATGCTCCACGATATTGTTGTAAATATAGCACATGTCTGAGGATGGATAGTCATCACCCAATTTCTCCAATTTCAAGTGATACATTAAGCTGGACAAGTCCTGCTGTGCCTCGTGAAAGCAGTGGCGACTCGTGGTATAAATGTATGGGGGTGCGATTTCATAAAATTGTACGACAACACGGACTCACAATAGGCTAGCGCGAATCCAACTGCCGCTCACAAGAGTACTTGTATTAACATATGCGGCTATGCCAGACGTACAATTCTAGTTAATTACAAATAAGTAATAATTTCAATAAAATACATATAAATGGTTTATATCATTATTACTGAAGTAACTATTAGTAAAAATAAAGTTGTTATTATAAAAAAATTCGCGATTGTACTTATATTTTCATTACAACAGTAAAATATAATTTATATTTACTTGAGCGAAAAATCTATCGCTCCATTCGGCTGCAATATTATTTTGTATTCAAACAGGGTACGCTGTTTGAAGCATGCTATAAGTTTAGAATATTATGTACTGTATGAAGGCTTACTCAAAATGCCTCATGAATCATGATATGCCACATGAATTTTTAAAATATATTTCAAGAATATTTATTTTAATATCTTAAAATTAATATATTTTTTATCTGTTAAATTAATATTTATCGTTTCAAGCAAGGGGGAGCGACCGCTCCATCGCTCCTATACGCCAGTCGCCACTGCGTGAAAGGCATCTCTTTAGAGCGCTGCTCCATATCGCACTCGTTTATAATTTGAACAGTCCTTGTATTTAATATTTCTATTAGCCTGTGATTTTAGGGTCAGAGCATGTGCGGGGATTTCTTTGTTTACGATTTCGTATAAATACTAAATCAGCCATAAGATTTGAGCTTTTTAAACTTCCGTTTAAGTCTCTCACAACATCCTCGGCCGCACCATAAAGACCCTGGCCTAGTGTTACTACTGTAGTGTAATACCGTGCCTCCCCACTCCGGGCGGCACGGAGTGGGGAGAACAGTATTACTCTGAGAACAGTAAAAACGGGTTCTAAACAATTAGTACTTAAGAAGCTGGTGGATGGCTGAATTTCGCATATCCCCACCTCATACGAATCATGTTTCAATTCAATGGGCCCATGGAGTTCTGTTACAAAGCTGGCCAGGGTTTGTTAGGATGTACAGACAGAGAAGAAGAGGACAGGGGTGTGGCATAGAAGTGGTTAGGCGCCATGTTGCATACTATTTAAACTTCATTATTGCAACAACTTTTATATAGGTGTTGAAGCTTTCTGGGTACCCAAGCCATTTCACCAGGTACATTTTTCTCTTTCTTGAACCTTTGCTGCCTAAAATTTTTGCAATTTTATACACATTTTTCCTAAATTAAATGTCACTTTCTGCAACTCTTCGCGGTCAAAGCCTCCTGCGATTTCTTCCTCATTCAAATCTTTAACGTAATACAGCATTATCTCACCATTAGGTTTCATAGCAATAACTTTAAAAATTTCACCTGTCCAGCCTTGCTCAAATCCTTTCGTGAATTTATTTCCTTAACGCGATAGCCTTACATAATCATTGATTTTGAAACGTGTAGAGTGTGGCCGTGCTCTACGAATATCTCTTCTCACCTCACGCTCTGTGTGTGTGTGTGTACCTCTTTCTAAAACCTCGTTAAGTATTGTCTAAATCACACAATGGTGTGAACGAGGGTATGACGAGGCCAATGATTCCAGAATGTTTATATATTTTTATGTGTTTTTGTATGTATAGAATTGCTAAACATGCAATGTATGTATAGAATTGCCGTATGTATAGAATTGCTAGTGTAGTAACTGATATTAAACTCTGCCAACATGTTCTGAAAAGCTCTGCCAATAATTTCTTTTCCCAGTTCCTAAAAGAATAGCCTGGAACCCTGTTTTCTTTCAATATCAACGTTTTGGTAGCTTTAGCAACTGTTTCAGGCGATTTATTTTCCAGAGGAATTAGCCACAGATATCTAGAGAATACATCTGTTATGAATAGGATGTAGCGATAGCCATCAATATACACTGAATATCTTTGCATGTCTGTTAAATCCACATGCCAAATAGTCAATCAAAGCCGCTGTTGTCTTGGCTGTTTTAAACCTTTTTCTCACCGGCTTATGAAGTGTATAAGCATCCTGCTCCCGCAAAAACCTCTCAACATCTTTTTTCCATACTCCATCATTGTAAACACCTCTGTACAGTCTATCTGTACAGTCCATCTGCGTATTTTAGAGGCACGTGGAAAGGGTTGGCCGTTGTTGTTGTTGTTGTTTGGTCTCTTCTTTCTTCTCTTCAGAGAAGCTACCGTTGGGGGTGATGGCGTAGTCAGTTGTGGCACATGCGAGACTTGCTCTTCTTTCTTCTCTTCAGAGAAGCTACCGTTGGGGGTGATGGCGTAGTCAGTTGTGGCACATGCGAGACTTGCTCCAAGTCTTTTAACCTATTCAGATTTCCTATCAATGTTTTGGGGACATTTATTTGTTGTACTCTTGCCTTAATATGCTTCCATCCTGATGGTGAGGGCCTGTCACTCTTTCTCACCAGATCATGGACAATGTCGACGATATTCGATCCCTGTACCATTGTTCCTTTAACAATGACCTCGCCTGTATCGGTCCACTCCATGATGGGGTCCTCACTCAATAGATTATAAAGACTTAAACCTTTATTCCTCAATGTATGTGGTCGACTGCTTTTTAATACATGTTCGATATGTTGTGGGGGCGCACCGTTATTCTTTGGTTGGTCATCTCTAACGTCGGCCCCATGTCCGATGTCGCCATTCTCATCGTTTCCCCGCGCTTTGTCTAATAACCACGGGGATCTCTGTCGGATTCTAATAATCTTCGTACTCGTGAAGAAATTTCTGTAGAACCTCTTGGTATAAGATCCTTTTCTCATCAGGAGACTTTTCACTATTTAATAGGTCTATCAATTCGTTTTCCATTCTTTTAACCCTGCTTTTACGGAGTTCTAGAACCGTGTCTGGACTCTTTGAATTTGCAGTGAAGCATTCACCTCGTGCGGAATCACTACCACTTTCTTCATTATATTAAACTAGTCAGTATAGGTCCCAAAACTGAAAATAAGATGGGGAAGAATGACCTAACTCTTTGCACAATAATTCGCTTTTTCTTCTCCACAGTTTGACCTTTACGAGAGATCGTACGTATTATGTTCTTGTAACGACGTAGACAGCCTTCTGTGGGGATTTCACTGGTACATTACGTTTTAACATTAAGGCAGATTTCACAGATGCATTTCAAAAAGTCGGAGTCGATATTTTTAACAAACTTCTGCTGCAATGCCCCGGGCAATCGATGACAGATTTTTATTAATTCTCGGTATTTCTTTAACCTATTTGTCATTCTGGAATATATACCGTTTCAGGCTCGTCTGGGAATATATTCGTTGTTGGAAGCACCCTAAACGTGTTTCGCGGGTAAAGGTCACAAAGCAAATATCCATAACGTTGACTTGTAGCTTCTTTATAAACTTCCAAAAACTCCTTACGCTGATTCGGGAATATTTGATTGGCTAATACCCCAATTTGTAACACATCTCTACGTTGCGCGAATAAGACTAGATATTGTATTAAACGACACATCGCGCATGTATCTATTTTTGAAAAATAGATTCTGATTGATGAAGAATACGCTTATGTTAAGATGGTGTGAGATCACTGTAAATGTCTCGGCAAACGTTTAGTCCATTTCCAACATGAGATCGTCAATTACAATGACTATGCTCATTTCCCTTTAACAAATTAACGTCATATACGCCTTTGTGGAACAAAATATCATCTTCGTACTCGTTGAACACTGACTGGTACGTCGAATAGCACCATATAACTTTATGCACAAATTTTGAAAACATCTCCCCTTATCTTTAATGATTTTAAGCATAAACACAATTTTACCACATCCTGTAGAACCAGATATAATACACGTGGACGGGCTCGTGAAACTGAATTTTTCTACAGATTCCATCTCTAACATGTCACACCCCTAAATGGAACATTTACAAAATATAATAAAAATTTAAGTCATGTTCCTTATATTCTACAATCTTGTTTTTCTTCTTCCACAGAACCATGAATGACGACGAGGTACAGCATCATGTCCCAATCGTCTTTATTACTGACGACCACAATGACAGTGTAGTTGTGGTTACAGACTCCACCCCCGATGGCGAACCCTCACCAGCGACACCTGTAAACCATCACGTGGCATTTCAAAGCGGAGGCACGATGATGAAGAACCTTCCACGTCAGGTATAAAACGTGCCAAAAGTGGACCGGTTGCTAGACCCCCAGTGATAGAGTCCCAACCCTCTTCGCCTTACGACACAACCCCCAGGCTAGCTCCCTCCTCAATTAAAGTTGTATCCCCTTATTCCTGTTCAATTCCGAGTACATCCTCCACATCAGCAACTTCTCGCTCTGTGGTGGAAGGTATAACATTCGAACTGGTGCGCACCGCTAACCCCACCGCGGCCCTGACTAGAAATCGGTATATAATTACGGTTGACCCCGGAACCCTGTTTAGAAACGGTATTGAACACGGTCTGCGACGTGTAGCTGAACGTATTGTGGAGTTTGCCCTTCAAAACAGCTACGAACGTGAAGTCAGGACGAGGTTATCCTTCGGGTTCGGGTCAGTTGATGGGGACGTAGATGATTTTTGGGTAGTAATACCATTCAGACGCTTGGCCGATGTAGATATAGAATATATCTTGGGGCATATAATGCAGACCTCTCAAAGTAGTACAGCCTTCAATATGAACAACTTCACAATAGATATTGACAGAGTATTGATGGTTGTGGGTCCTAGTGCCACACCTTATACACTTAACTTCAATTCTTCGGTTATTTACCGAAAGCATATAAACGTCGTTCGTGGATGCGGCTTTACAGCAGTAGTCTTAGCCCATATGTTTGCTGTGCTAAATACATGGGCGCAAAATATTTGGTTGCCTACGGTTGTGTAGCATGCCCTTAAACTGGCTTCAGATTGCAAAATTGAGTTTGAGTGTAATATGGATTCTGAAGAGCTGAGAATGGTAGAGCATGAAATGAATGTTCGTATAGTTGTATTTGGAATGGATGATCATCGTTGGACTGTGTATGTTTTTGAAAGCTGTTTGCGAGATCATACAAGATCTCTACTTATTTTAGGATTGTTAGGAACAAAGTATCTTCCCATCCGTACTATAAGGGCTCTTTACGCAAGTTAGGATAAAAGTCGAAAATATGGAAGACATCATGATTTGTGTAAGGGATGTCTCGAGTTTGCGGATGATATAGTGAAACATTATAAAGATTGCCACATGGTATGTGAGCAGTGTAAAAGCCCCAAATATGAAAGCCGTGTGTTGAAACTGAGAAGAGGGAATGTAAGGTATGCAGACGTACATTTTTTAATAATAAATGCTTTGAGCTACATAAGTCAAGTGGCACTTGCAGGAAAATGAGAATCTCTGAATGTAATATGGCATGTTTCATATGATGGATAATTGGGGGAATTTCAAGCATAAATGTGATGAAATTCAAAGTTCTACATGTCATGAAAAATATAAGGCGGACGGAGTAAAGCAGGTATTTTTAATGAAAGATGTAAGCCTAAAAATAAACCCTGTATAGTGTACTACGATATAAAAACTTACACAAACCCTGAAACCAAAGGGGTTATCCCACATCTACTCTTAAGCCAGAGTATCTACGATGAGTGCATGGAGGTTGAGTGTGATAAGTGTGTCCTATATTGTCAAGTTGTGTCCTATATTGTCAAGTTAGCGGACAAGTTAAAAAAAAGACTGTGTATATTCTTGCCCATAACTGGGCAAAATTGACACACAGTTCCTTTATAAGGAACTGCATGAACACGAGTCATCAGATATATTTACAGGCGATCCCTTGAAAAGGTGAAACAAACCTATACAAATGCAGATAAGAGGTAATGTTCAGTTTAAAGATACTTTATTATTTACACCTTGTAAACTAGCCAAGCTACCCAAGGTGATGGGTGTAGCCGCCGAAATTTCCTCACTACCCAAGGTGATGGGTGTAGCCGCCGAACTTTCCTCACTAGCGACAATTAATTTACGTAGGACTACCTTCCCCAAACATTACTTTAACTACACCAACATGAGTGATAGTGAGCGTGAAGATTTTGACCGCTACTACTACAGTTTTAATGAAGCTAATCCTTACAATATAGCTGATGAATGTGAGCGTTATTGCGTGAATGATGTGCGCTTGATTAGAGTAGGTATCCAGGCCTTTAGAAGAATGTACATAGATCGGTTCAACTACAATCCGCTGCAAGTCGCAACCACAATCGCTTCATTGTGCTTTACTGTGTTCAAAAACAATTTCGGGCCTGAAGACACCTTAGCCGTCATTCACAGAAACAACCCTCGCAGTTATGGGCACAAGTCTATTTCTGGTTCATACACATACAGCAGCAGACCGGAGTATACATAAAACACGCCCGCAACACGGGAGAAGTACCCATTAAGGTCAATGGTCGTGTTTTTTGGCTTGATGGTCTAAGCGAAGACCGTGCAACTGGTGAGGTGAGAAGTCTGTGTACTCCTTTAAATATTGCTGGTGGCATGGCTGCCCACGTCCTGAGTGTGGAATCGTAGGAGATATCCACGGTAGATCTCCTGCCGATAGTCTTGTATGGACCCGCACCTGCGATAAGCTTATAGGCTCCCAGTTCACTCACATGGTCTTGTGGGAGTATGAGTACGATGCACGGATGGAAACAGATGGACAGTACCGTGAATAAATAAACACGATCAAGCGCTCAATGTTGTTGGATCCTCTCAATTGCGGTGATAGCTTGTTCGCAGGGCATACAAACCCATTCAAGCTATACTTTCCGCCAACGGAGGGCGTGAAACTCCATTACTACGACTTCTGTTCTTTATATTCCTACGTGTTGAAGAACAATCCGTACCCCGTACCCCAAGGTGTTCTCAACAAACTCCAAGAAGTACTATTTCGGTCTTTCTTTCATAGACGTACTCCCCCCTCGCGATTTATGGATGCCGATCTTACCCGTCGTTATAGACCACAAGCTCATGTTTCCCCTGTGTGTGAAGTGCGCAGAGAAGAACAATGGGGTATGTAATCACACCAGCGGAAGATCAGAGGTGTATACTGTATACAAGTCCTGAGCTGTCCCTAGCCGTCCGCCATGGTTACAGAATAGTGAAGATATATGAGGTGTGGAGGTTTCAGAAGCTACCCAACCTTTTCACGCCGTATATAAATACTTTTTTGAAGAATAAAGTAGAAGCATGAGGCTACTCGCGAGGGGTTGAGAGCGAGGGTGAAAAATCGGCGTATATTCAGCGCTACCGTGACCGTGAAGGGATACAACGTGATCAGGCCCAAATTGTTAAGAACCATGACAAGCGCTTTAGTGCAAAGTTGTGCCTAAATAGTCTTTGGGCAAGTTTGCACAGAATACTGGTAAGGGGAACGTTCATTTTGCCCAAAGTTATAACGAGGTATGGGATTATGCCAGTGACCCCGATAAAGAGGTCATGGAGATCGTGGATGTTGGTAACACGTACATAATAAAGTACAACATCACTGAATTGGCCACAGATACCGCACGTGTTACAAACATACCTGTAGCCAACTTCACAACGGTATATGCACACATCAAGCTTTGGGGACTACTGCACTCTCTTGGGAGGAGGGTGCTGTACGCTGACACAGATAGCGTAATATTCACAGGGAGGGAGGATGAATGCATGCCGCCTATTGGGGAATTCCTCGGAGAATTGACTGACGAGATGAAGGATGAGTATTGTGATGGTGCATACGCTGACTCCTTTGTATCAACAGGACCAAAAACTTATTGGGTACGGCTGAGGGTGGGGGAAGAGATGAAATGTATCGTGAAGGCTAAGGGCATCACGCTTAACCTGGCGAACCGACGGATCGTTAACTTTGCCTCGTTGAAGGAGCTAGTGTGCTTAGAAGATGAGGGTGACCAACCACCCCAACTGACTGTAGGGACCACAATTTTCGGGCACAGAAACTGGGGGGCGTGAAGGAACTTAGGGGTATGAAAGTGTGTCGTAACACCTGCAGGAAACGTTACCAGGTGCCTAGCACCTATGATACCGTACCCTTTGGGTACTAAGGGGTTCCAAAAACCTTAGCCACCCCATTTGCAGCTTACATGTTTACTTATATCGAAATAGTTTTTAGTGATTATAAAAATATATAAAATTCTTTATTTATTGCAAGTATTAAAATTACTCTAGCTGATAAAGTGATAATATAATGGCTTCTCAATTAATTGGTGATTCGGAGAGGCAACGTGTGATAGATCGCATACGAGCAATAACATTTCGGGAAGCTCGTGATGCTGGAGCCACCTTTATAACACGTTCATGGGTTGCCAAAAAGTTGCGAAGAAGTGAGGACTTCCTCAAAAGAAATTGGAATAAAACTTTGGATGAATGTGAAATGGATACAACCAAATCTGGGCGCCCAAATTTGCCACTCTCTCAGGAAACAAAGGACATTGAAAGCGGTACGCGTAAGCGGAAAAACAGCTGTGCTAAACTTTCTAGAGAGATCGAAGTGTTGAGAGGAAAGATCGTTAGTGGTGAGATCATTCGACTGTACCGTCATAGGCAAGGTTTAAAGCCTTGGCATGAACGTCCAAAGCCAAGAAAAACTCAACTTAACATCGATGACAGAATGGTTTGCCCATTTTCTTGAAGATTGGGATGTGGATGATTTCATGCATTTAGCTGTCTTCGATGAATTTTTTGTTTACGTAACACGTCGGCCTAACTACCAAAATGATCGAGTGTGGGCCACAACATCAGATGAAATCGATGACAATGAACATTATCGCGAATTATTAAAAAGTCCAGACTGTGTTGGTGTGTTGTTTTGTTCACTGCAAAGAAGCTCATGTGGGTGCTGAAGCCAAATGGTCAGAGTTGGGATGGACAGTATTTTCGTGATATTATTCTATCCCAGCATGTCATTCCTTTTCTAAGAAACCCAAACAATATTATGGATGTCGATCAGGTCACACTTCTGCACGATAAGGCCCCCTGTTTTAAGGCATTAGCACTCAACAGTTGTTGCGGAACCATGAGATCGATTTCTTTGGAAGTGAAGAATGGCCAGGAAATTCTCCTGATCTGAACGTCTGTGAACACATTGGATCAGTTATAAAGGACAAGGTTGAATGTGTCTTGTTTCAAGAACCTGCAGCAAATCGATTTTCGAAGGATACAATGACGCAACACATTGAAACTGTTTTAGCAAATTTGCGTAACGATCAAGATCTATTCACGTCACTTTTGGCAAGCTACCCAAAGCGAATTCAGGCTGTCTTGGAAGCCAATGGCGGGACACCAAGTTTTAATTGTTTCTCATTAAATGCAGGATTAAATTCTCTTTTGTAAGGTATGTTTAGTTTTACTGTACTTCTAATGGTTCAGGCCATGCGCGGGGGGGCTAAGGTTTTTTGGAGCCCGGTATAGTACTTGAATGTCATATATATATATGTCTATTGTTAACGATATGTTTATTTTATTTATTACGTATATTTGAATATGCTTATTAAATAATTCATGTTTCAACTAGGGTTTCATTTTATCATTTTTGTGTGTGTGAGTGTGTGTGTATGTGTGTGTGTGTGTGTGTGCGTATGTAAAAAAAAGTCCTAAGCTCCGCCCGCCCACTGTAAGAGCTACTACCTGGGCATAACTTTACCCCTGCTTACTCAGTTGGCCGATGCAAGCCCTTGATCTCAGACGTATTTGAAGAATTCCCACCTAGATGAAAAATAGTGATGGCTACCTTTGATATTGCGTGTTCGACGTTTATGATGTGGTATTCGGTAAAGACGGAAAATGTGGTGAATACTGAAAGACGGCCTAGCCCTCCCTCCTTTGAAACTTTGAGGCTACATTGAACCATGCGAAGCTTGAGGAACAAGATGCTTAAATATTCTATGGATATTCTGGCGAGAGCATTGCCGGATTTCGCGGCACAAACGATGTAATGGACTACGTTCTAGGGCTAACCTGCATAAAAGCCTACATATACCGTGACGTGAAAGAAACAACGCGTGCAGAAGAGAAACAACGGGTATGGGTTGTGAGTCTTGTTCACGAGTGGTGTGACAAGCGGTATTATGTCATGCTGCATCATACGTGTACGCGTACCCTCAGCTGAGAATGTAAACCTTGTCATCATGGACAGGCTGAAATACTTTTTCCACTACATTCATATATATATCATGATGAGGTTCGTAGTGAGGTTGTGGCTAAAGGCCTGTGTGAGTTTTTATAGAATTTAGAGACGAGTATCGACTGTTAAACAAAAAGGATAAATACGGGCATATGTTTCTCTCAAACAGTGAGACGGATTGTTAATAAAATATGTTTAGTTTGTGGAAATGAACAAAAATGTCTAGTGCGCAGTCCGATAAAACATTAAAGCCGATATTATCCCTTGGATCGGAAAAATTCTGATTGACCGGTATAATGGTTACAAGTACTCGCATGATTCTTTCATGCTGGAACAAACCCATACATGAAACATTAACGCTTGGTATGACTCCCTCCTCTACACCTGTCTCCGAGCCAAACCGCGCACAGGCCGCTCATAGTCATCTCAGAGATTGACCGGACTTGACGTGCACTCTCATAATAGAATACGATGGAGCTTCCTTTGAGCAGCATTCTCAATGCCGTATACGATGTGTCCGTGACGAAGTCATTGCGTGTGTTCAGACGTAAAACCGGTGCCATTAACTATGTACTTGAAACGAATTGTAGAAAAGGAAACCCTAGTAAACGTAATGTTGTTTATTTATATATGTGATGAGGAGATGAATAGAGTCTTCGTGATAGTTGAGAAGTGGGGTGAGGATCGTTATAAAATACGTGAAGGTGTAGGTACAAGAGGAGAACAGCTTAGTGATACCCCCTCATATGCCATTGTTAGTACGTTGTGTATAAATAACGACCAGCCATGCATTGATATACGACTGATGTGAAAGAATGCATCTGATAATAACATTCTTGTCCAAACGCAAAAACGCTTCATCCTCGATAGAGTGTTTGAAATCCTCGGTTTCCGCAAACTAAAACCAATATTAGACGCACGTGTTACGGATATGGTTTATTTTGACACGGTTCTTGAATACGCATACACCGCTCTGCTTGACGGGTTTACCGAATGTTGGAATGAACATGGCGAGAATGGTCTAGAGCTGGATGCTTATTTAAAAGGTTTAGACTCTTCGAAATATCATGAACTTTGGTACAAAGGCCTTGAGCGGTACAGGGCAGAGCTCGCATACACTGTGCACCCTGAAGAATTTATATAATGAGCAGCTGTCGTTACGACTTAGAAGATTATTTCAACTGCCGCTATGCGTTATGAAGAAGAGTTCAAGATTGAAAAGCGCGGATCGGTAAGAAAAAACCCTCGATTGGAAAGGATTGTTCATAAACTTGAATTTAATAATGAAGTTGTGGCTAACGACACACTCTTTGTGCGTGCTTTTAATTGTATTCTGTCCGTGCTTAGAGATAATTTGCTAACCAATTGTAAAGTGGGCACAAAAGTAGTATTGAACGAATTGAAGGCCCTTTACATTGAGCATAGGCGCTCGCTCACCTTGAGTGGTGAAATAATGTTAAATCTTATTTATTGCATAGTACAAAGTAACTGTAGATTCGATTACGTGCGAGTTTAGTATTTTAGTTAAGCGCAGTAGAACATAATGTGTATATATTTTGATGTATATTATTTGAAGTTTATATAGGTATGTATTTGCTCGAACATACAGTATATTAAATGGTTATATAGTTTTATCCTGTACTATTATTATTTTTTATTTTATATAAGTTTTGCTGTTTATATATATATATATATATATACACACGAGTGCATATATAAAAGTATGTATTTGTTCATACATATATCAAATATGTATATATATATATTTCTCCTGTAATAATATTGTTATTTAAGAATGTGCGTGTGTATGTATATATATATGTATATATATATATATATATAGTGGTTAGCGTCGCTGACTACGAATCCATCGGCTCCGGGTTCGAGACCCGATGGCAGCCGGCGCTCAGCTAAACCAAGCTGTTCATCCTTCCACACAATAAAGTGGTTGGTAGATAAATGAGTACCCTAGGTGGCCTAGTGGTTAAGACGCTGGGCTGCTGATGGGGCGTAGTTCGGATTCCACGTTAAATTGTATGTCTAAGGTGGAGTGAAAAGCTAGACCTTCGTCAGAATGAACAATTCTGGCGGAAGCTAACCAAAGGTTACCAAAGGTTTATATATATATATATAGATATATATATTATATATATATTGCTTAATGTGTGTATTTTTGCTGTATATTATTTATGAATGTACAGGGTGTCCGAGAATTATCTGTACAAGTTTTGGCTGTTATTAAAAGTCAACCATGAAGTGTAGAAATTCCAGTGTTGACCCATTTTACAGAGAATCTCATTAAGTTTTTTCTGATACCAAGTTTTGACAAGTTTTTTGAAATTCCAGTGTGTCCGAAAATTATCTGTACAATTTTATCTTTTAATAAAATTCTTGATAACACACGTAAAATTCTTAAACAAGATTATTTAGAATCTGTATTTTCAAAAGTTTCTTTTATTAAAGTAACGTTGTTACAAACATTCGATATGTGCACCATCAATGATTCGCAAAACATCCAATCGATAATCCAAATGTTGCCATGTACGCTGCAGCATACCCACATCAATTCGCTCAATTGCAGCTGTGATTCTTGCTTTTAAATCATTAATGTCTGTCACCCGCGTACAAAAAAGAAAAAACTTGTCAAAACTTGTTATCAGAAAAAACTTAATGAGTTTCTCTGTAAAATGGGACAACACTGGAATTTCTACACTTCATGGTTGACTTTTAATAACAGCCAAAAATTGTACAGATAATTCTCGGACACCTGGTATATTTATTTCATAAATTATTTCCCTTAACTCGTTTAAATAAACAGAATGATGTTTAATGTTATAATGTTTCAGACCAACAAATACCCTACGATCCACTTATGGCTGGTCTCCCTAACTGTGTTCGTAATTGTGTATTGTGCATGTCCTCCGTGGTGGCGGGGTGGACCTACAATTTTACGTGGGTTCCGAACCACAAATAACAAAAGAACATATGAAATTTTTATGGTGGGCACACTAGGGGCCACTTCGGCCCATCGAGGTGGTTCCACTATGTAAAAACTGCCTGTACATTGGCAACAACCAATTTTTACAAAACTAAATAATTATAAATTTAAAACTAATTAATTATCAATTTAAAACTAATGATAGAATCTCTGGATCCAGAGGATCAAGTCATAATAGACTACTATCCAAAAATATGTTGCACTCTATATCTTTTTATAACTGACATAGAATCTCTGGATCCAGAGGATCAAGTCATGACAGACTACTCTCCACAGATATGTTACACTCTATATCTATTTATAACTGACATGCAAATATATCAAATCCAAAGAATCCAGTCATCTTCATTACGGTGTCCATCAATACCAGTACCTTGCCAACCAAAAATAAGTCACGGTCCATATCAATTGCGGACCAAGTCACAATTTACAACCATATACATTACAATATATATACTTAGGAGGAAAAGTGTATGTGTGGCTGTAAAGACTGTACAGTAGTGTAGAAATGTGTGTGCACTCATTATGGGTCCCCTATTTAAAGGTATTTGTGGGGCAGGTGAAGATCATGAGTTTTGCAATACTTCACAGTACTATGGGGTCACCGCTCGGCAGAGAAATCTCTTTAAATGGGCTGTGTAAGGACACCCAAGATGCTGCCTCCCTATATCCCACAACACTTGTAAAACTATGTTTTCTTAAATTTGTTCTACATCTTCGTTTAAATAATTTCATACTATGACCTCTAGTCTGGTTATTGTGATCTTTAATGAAAAGAGAACAAAAATCTATCTTATCCAACCCTTAATTTTACTACCTTAAACTATACCCAATCTATCAACATATGCGTCCAATCGATTTTTAAACATGTTTATAGAGGTGCTACTAATTACTTCTACCGGCAAACTATTCCAGCTATTTACTATTCTATGCGTAAAAAAGTTTTTGGCAACTGCTCTCTCGAACCTTCTACTTGTCAACTTACACCCGATATTTCTCGTCCTATTATATTGAGATATTTCGGAAAAGCTATTTCTGTCTACGTTATCTAATCCATTCATAATTTTGAAAACCTGGATTAGATCACCCATTAGCCTGCTAGTCTCGAGTGTAGTCAATTTTAACTTTTTAAGCCTATCCTCGTACGAATTTGACTTAAGCGACGGAATCATCTTAGTTGCTCGTCTTTGAACTCTTTCGATTTTGTCTATATCTTTTCGCATATGCGGATTCCAAAATTGGATCGCGTACTCCAAATGGGGACTATAATATTACGCGTTTTGTACTCAAAATTCCGAGCTATAAAACCTAACACTTTGTTCGCTTTATTGACCGCTGCTGTACTTTGTTTCGCTACTTTTAAATCACCAGTGACTATAACTTATAAATCTTTTTCCTGCTCTACGCTTATCAACTCTTTCCCTGACATACTATACGCAAAATTACCGTTACGCGAACCTATATGTAAAATTTTGCACTTACCGACGTTAAATCTCATTTGCCATGTGAATGACCAATCAAAGATTTTATTCAGATCATTCGGGATTTTACCTCTATCTTCGTCATTAATCGATCGCCCTATCTCCCAGCTTCGTGTCATCCGCAAACTTTGAAACTGTACTGACTAGGCCGATATCTAAATCGTTAATATACAGTGCCCGCGAAAAGTATCCGATCACCCTGGAAATTTGTATTTTTTACATAAAAAACAATGTTTAAATGTATACTAACCTTATATTAGTATTTTGTCATCTGTCCTTTGGTTTGGATGACTTGTTCTAGACGTTTTGGCATGGATTTAATCAAGTTTTGACAAACTTCCACTGATATTTCCTTGCACCATACCTTTTTGATGGCTTCTTGTAATTTTTCGACTGAGCCAGTGTCGTGGCATTCAACCTTATTTTTTATTATTAGCCACATATTTTCTATCGGATTGAGATCTGGACTATTACCAGGCCAATCCAAAATATCAAATTTATTGTCAGTAATCCATTTTGTCACTATTTTGGCCCTGTGACATGGTGCACCATCATGCATGTATGTTTTTGTCCTTTGGATTGCCATTGCCATTGGAAGTTTATCCTGTAGCATTGCTAAATACCGTGCACCATTCATAGTTGTGTTCTTCGGAAGAAAAATATAGGTTTCCACGCCCATAGTAACCGAAACAACCCCAAACCATCACACTTGGAAGGTGTTTCATTGTCTTTATGGTGTATTTAGGGTCCATCCTATTTGAGCCAATGGGCCGGCGAACCTTTTTTGGACAACTTCTGAATGTCAAAAATGTCGACTCATCACTAAATAAACCTTCTTCCAGTCATCAACAGTCCAATGAATATATTTTTTACAAAATGCGACACGTTTTTTACGCATTTTTCATTAATGAACGGTTTCTTAGCAGCATGGCGAGATGGTAATCCGAGTTCTTTTTGGAGCCGCTCCTGGATAGTTCGTTCAGAAACACCAGATAACAAATTATTCATATTAAATTTTATTTCTTTCGCAGTTATTGTTGAGTTTTTCAATACTAAACGTTTCATAAGTTTGTCTGTTCGTGAATTTGTTTTTCTCGGTCTGCCAGATCGTTTTTTAGGGACTGGCGTGGTTAGGCCGGCATTGTTCTTAGCCCGTGAAACCCATAAATTAACGGTACTTTGGGATATGTTTAATTCCTTAGCTATCTGTCTCTGTGATTTCCCACATGTATGCAAAGCAACAATAGCACCTCGACAATCACTCTTAAGTTGTTTTTTAGCACACATTATATATAAATTTTATTTACACCACTTTCTGTAAAAATAATAAAATATCAATAAATTTACACAAACAGTGAATCTGACAACTTTGAGACACAGCCACCCGCAACGAAGGCTACCAGAACACTAATTTGAGAATGCGTTGGATAGCTCTCATATCAGCGAGCAACCTCAAAGTTACCAGATGTCGCTAGAACAAATAGAAAGTGAATTATGTGTCTCTGAATATCAAGGGAAAATATTGTATTTTCTTGAGTGATCGGATACTTTTCGCGGGCACTGTATATAAGGAAAAGCAAGGGACCCAATACAGAACCTTGAGGAACGCCACTCGCTACATTAGCCCAACACAACTTCGCTCCATCAACGACCACCCTCTGTTTCCTACCTCGCAACCACTCTTCTATCCAATTTATTACTACACCCCTGATTCCATGAGCCTTAGTTTTCTCAACGAGTCTTTTGTGCGGTACGGTGTCAAACGCTTTTTGAAAATCTAAATACACTACATCAACCGCCCGATGACTATCGTAAACGTAAACCACGATTTGAAAAAGTTCTAAAAGATTAGTTAAGCAAGATTTGTTTCGCCTAAAACCGTGCTGCGTATTTCTAAGTTATGTAAGTCTAAGTGTTCGACTATACGACCCATAATTATTGATTCCAGTAGCTTACCTACAACAGACGTTAAACTGATTGGCCTATAATTTCCCGCCGCACCTTTATCACCTTTCTTAAAGATAGGTGTTACGTTTGCTAACTTGAAATTATCTGGTACGCACCCCTCAGAAATAGACGCATTAAAAATCTTTGTTAGCGGCACAACAATGCTATTTTTTAATTCTTTTAGTTGTATGGGATATATGTAATCCGGCCCCGGTGATTTACGCGTTTTCATGTTATCAATATAGCTCATTACCTCCCCTTCACTAACCACAATATTATCCAAAATATTACCATTACATTATCAAAGGGTATTATGTCTATGACCGTAGGGATATTCGTTACATCTTCTAGAGTAAAAACTGACGTAAAGAATTCGTTTAGCAAGGTAGCCATTTCCTTGTTTTCAGAAACTAGATCTCCGTTAACATTTTCCAAAGGCCCCAAGACACTTTTTATTGGATTTCTATTGTTGACGTATTGAAAGAATCACTTGGGGTTTCCTTTACCGTCACGAACTATGGAGATTTCAAATTCACGCTTGGACTTTTTTATCACACTTTTCGCTTCACGCCTTAGAGATATTTAGTTGTTTCGTAACCACAAATTGTCTTTATCGCACTTATGTAGCCTATAAGCCCTATCTCTACTCTTTATAATGTCTCCTACTCTAGAAGTAAACCACAAGGGCTTGTTATTTACTTTCGCACGCTAAATTTTGCACGGTACACATTCCGAATTTATAGTCCTAAATACTGTTTCAAACGATTCCCGCATTAGTTTAGCGTTGGCGTTCCCCATTACGTTTTCCCAATTGACGTGTGACAATTTATTTCGAAATTTAGAAAAGTCTGCGTGCTGGAAGTTAGGAATTTTAGTCGAGTTAGCTGGTTTTGAGTGACTTACTGAGAGGACAAACTCTACCATATTCTGATCGCTATTGCTTAACGGTTCTATTACTTGAAGATCAGTAATTAGCCTATCATCCGTAGTTATTACTAAATCTAAAATACTGTCCAACCTCGTAGGTTCCCCAACCTTTTCAATAAGAAAGCTATCCTTGAGAAAATTAACTAAACGATTATCTTCCGCGTCTCCCTGCATTGTATCGTAATTCACGTTAGCGCAATTAAAGTCACCCATAACTAAAGCCTGCCCACTACCTATTATTCTCTTTAGTTCACGATATAACGCTTCGTCCGTATCAGCTGTTTGATTAGGGGGCCTATATATATAACCGCAACAAGAAGTTTGAAATCGTTCAATTTAAGTTCTGCTATAGTCGAATCTATCGGTTCTGGAATTGAGTGCTTTACTTCTATAACGTTCGCACTATTATCTTTGATATACAACATAACACCGCCTCCTCGCCTACCTATTCTGTTTTTAACAAAAAGTCTATAACCTCTAATTTGATACTCCCCTACAAAATCACGTGTTTCAGTGCTAAGCCACGATTCATTTATCGCAATTAAATCATAGTCTTTACAAGCAATTAAAGAAAAAAATTCGTTTATTTTATTTCGTAAGCTACGAGCATTTAAGGATAGAACCTTCAAATTGTTTGTAATTGCGACACCTTCGCGAGCGCAGAGGAAATTTATGGAATTTACGCTGGGACCGTTCGAGTTACGGCAGCCTGAAAAGAAGAGACAGTATTATTAAATAGTCTTCCAAAACGCGCAGCTCCAACGTCATTAAGATGAAGTCCATCTCCGAGGAAAAAGTCCCTCCTGCCGCAGAAACTGTTCCAAAAATTCGCAAATTGCTCTCCTTCCTGTTGGCAAAGAGGCTTTAGGTTATTGTTAGTATAGGTCGCCTTGCTGTAGAAATCATTACGTTGGATAATTCGAGGAAGTATACCTGTTAAAACAATCTTAGTTTTTTTCCATTTAATCGCTCTAGTAAGTCCTTGTACCTAGCCAGCAGTTCTTCCGATCTAGAATTTAAAACGTCATTAGTACAGACATGAATAACATACGTTGTGTCGTCGGTGGTACCGTCTGTAAAATGGTCAACACTATTAGTTATATCCTCCCCCCTTGCACCAGGGTAGCAGTTACGGCGCCTACGACGAGGGTTTCTCTCACAGAATTCCTCGAGCTGCCCTCGAACAATGAAATCGCCAACGAGTCTTATTTCCGGTTCATTAGCATCTTCGAAACGCTAAAACAGAAAACTTATTGTTTGTTATTACTGGTAGACAAGTCTTAGGTTTTCTCAATGGGGCTTCATTACGCACTCGAACGAAGGGTTGGGATCTAGGGAAAGAGAGAGGGCTATTAGTACTATTTATATTATTGGTAGAAACTGAGGTAGGAGAAGTCGTAACTGGAGTCTCAAAGGATTCTAATTTTGCCGTCAGGAGCATCACGCTTTCTTCAAGCCTAACTCTGGCCTCCCTCTCACTTTCTAACTCGTTCCTCAGCACTTCCATGCTTGAGCACCACCTACAAACTAAATTTTCATTATTGTTAGCCATTGTAAACGCGTAAGCGGCAAATTTCCCTTCACAGCGACTGCAAGTACTTGACGGGGGGGTGCCATGCTCTTAATTAGTTAAAAAGCAAAAAAGAAAAAACGAGCGCTTGGAAATTAATAAATTGCAACGTAGGTCTACCGGGTGCTTATTGCACTGTCACCTGAGCAAACCCGCAAAAATGTTCCTGAAACGCAGAAACAGATTCTTGTAACACATATTTATACTAAATGAATATATAATTAAGCTACCGACGAAAGATCTGTAAAAGAAAGAGTATTAATAGTACTTATCTGTCCGCGATTCGACCGACTTTTTTCCTTTTTACTACCGTGTGTGACCACACTCTATCCGTCCTCCCGAAGGAAGGGAAAATGAACCTTATGACTCCTCGTTTTCTGATAGATTTGAAAAACAAACAAGGCAAGCCACGTGTACTATCCTTAGTTTAATCAAATAATATAGTACTGAATAAAGTCACTAGATGAAATATATTCGTTAATGAATGATTAGTAACACGAAGTAATTTAGTTAAGAATGCACGAAACTACATTTTTTTTTAGACACCTCAACGAAATCCACTTTTTCAATTGATAACACTGGACACTCGATAAACACGTCTGTTCACAAGGAAAGACTGATCACATATGTAACGGTGTTTTATTTATTTCTTTTGGTTGTGTATATATAAACGATATTATGGAATAACTGGGGAGATGGGAATATATATAAACCATATATATAACCAAATGGCTGGTTACGCCTTCTAAGCCGACTGACAGATTTCTAAGCCAACTGTCAAAAATATTTCCAAATATATAGTGCAATATGGCAACTGAAAAGTTAATTAATATATATACACATACACCTAAACAAGCCGTTTACACCTAAGTCAGATTAAGCCAATTGGCTGAAAGACACTTCTAATCCAAGTGAGGCTACCTGAGTTCTCATTATGTGTCTGCGTCTCGCAGACTATGTATGGTCTCTCTCTCTCTCTCTCTCTCTCTCTCTCTCTCTCTCTCTCTCTTATCTCTCTTAGGTTAGGTTGATTCCCCCCCAGCTTCTGGTAGCTGGGGGGAGAATCCACCTTGCCTCTTTTTTTTGCACCCTGGGGTTAGTAACAAAGGGGGTTTTGCAACGAGGGGGAAGGGGGAGTTGGCACCTTGCAACATTTCATCAACATTGCAATTGCTCTGCACTCTCTCCTTTTGCGCACATAGTAATCCTTCTAACCAACTGCAAATTCTGTTAGTGCCAGTTTGTAGAGATACTACATCATCTGGGTTTCTTATTTTTCTATTAATTTTAGTGTCATCAGCAAAGGATGTTACTGTGCTATCATTAGTAACTTCATCATCTATATCAGTGAGCATGATTATAAATAGTAATAACGTTCATATAGTTCCTTCTAATGCTCAGCTACGGACCTTCGATTATGATGATGATGATATTCCTTGGACTGCAATGCCTTGCTACCACTCACAAAGAAAATTATATTTCCACTTCCTACTTTTCCTTCTATTCCCATATGTTTCAATTTGTGTTATTATTCCATGATCACATTGGTCAAATACCTCGGTAAGGCTATTTTAAAATATCATAATTTTCATTGTTTTCGAGTGCAGCAATAATGCTGTTTTAATGTTCTATTAGTTATCACAAGCACGATGTTCCGAATCAGAATCCATTTATTTATTTATTTATTTTTGTCTCCAAACGTCATTGATTTTTTATTTAAATATTCTTTCAAATATTTTCGTGAGGAGAGATGTCAATAACAGGTTTTTTGGTTTTTTTTTTTTGTCTATGATCCCCTCTTTTATAAAATGGAACTATAGTCACTCTCTTCAGGATGCTCGGTATTTCTCCCGTGGTCGTCTCCATATCCAATATAGAGGCTTAGCCATTTTATTTTATAGCTATTTTATAGCGATTTTATGTATATTATTGCGTACTGGTCGCGTTTTCTTTCCAGAGAGTAGAGTTTCAGGGATTGTAGTCGAGATCAGTAGCCTTCACTTTTCGTTTCCTCTGTCTTAGACGTAAAAGTCCTTTGTATGGCTTCTATGTTCGCAACGTCTCGTTTTCTGTATGGGCTTGTGAGTACCGAGTAATACGAGACACTTCAATCATTTTAGCATGATGTTTGCTTTCTGCTACGGAAGCCTCTCCAAATGATTCCCATTATTTTTCTAGCTGTTATAATTTTAACCCATTAGTGTCCATTGGTTGAATGTCCTACCGACAAAGTTGTGTGTCATTATTGCATCACTTTTTCTTGTATTCACGTGATCTTCGGTTGAGTTATTGATATGACGCAATCTTTTAGATTGCGTCATATCAATGACTCAACCGAAGATCACGTGAATACAAGAAAAAGTGATGCAATAATGACAAACAATTTTTTCGGTAGGACATTCTACCAATGGGCACTAATGGGTTAATATTATAGTGCTCTCTGAATTCTGCATCCGATGACATTATTACTCCAAGATTCGTGAATTCTGAGTTTGTTGTTATCTGTTTGGCTTGCAGAATTTGTACCCTTTATTCTGTAGGACCTTGTTATTACCATATCTTTTAAGTTGGAATTTTTCTTCCTTAAACTTCATGTTTTTGTTTTCTACCTACTTGAATAATGTTTCAATGTTATTTTGTAAATTTTCTATATCACCTTCGTTTGATATTTCCTTCCATAGCTTTGTGTCATCTGCGAAATATGATACAATACTGTCATTAACATCTGCATCAATGTCTGCAATCATTATTATGAACAGCAAGGGAGCTAATACTGTACTTTCTGGGACAGAGCTTATGACTTCTGAGACCTCAGATTTAACCCCATTTATTACCACTCTTTGTGTTCTTTGAGACAGAAAATTACATATCCATCTTACCAGCTTTCCAGTAATTCCTGTATGCTTAAATTTGTGTTCTATAATTCCATGGCCACATTTATCAAAGGCTTTAGCAAAGTCAGTATATATTACATCTATGTTTTGTCCTCAACACATTGTTTCCAATATTTTTTTCTGGTGGTCTAATAGCTGTGATAGACATGATCTTCCAGCCCTGAAGCCATATTGGTTTGGATTGTATAAATTATTTTCTCGTAGGTAGTCCTGTCAGTACCCTTTGCCTCTAATTATACGTTCAAAGAAACTTGTAAGGTGAGAGATGAGAAATACTTGCCGATAATTCTTAGGCATTCCTCTGTTACCACTTCTAAATAAGGGGGCAATGTTCGCGTTCTTTAATGGAAGTGGAATTTGTCCTGTGTCGAGTGATTTTCTCCATAGGAAGTATAGCGGCTTGGCAATACTCTTTTTACGTTTACATGTGCTCTCTTTACATGTGCTCCATGTGTTTGGCTTTGGTGCCGAATTTTCTCTCATTTGTGATAGAGCCGTAATTACATCTCCTTTCAAGAACTCTAAGTCTGTTAACAGGTTCGTGCCCGAACTTGTTCTTGGCTATGTGAGGGGTCCCGCGTCTTAAGGTACCTCAGCGCTAAAATTAAAATTCGCCAGAAATCGCCTCCAAATTTCAGCAATATTCTCGCAATAGCATCTCTGTTATTAATTGAGCTAGAACGTTCATTTTTGGCTAAATCAGAGTTATAAGTATGCTAATGAAGATGTTGATGAGTTTTTCGAATAGATTTTCATATTTTATATTTTATATATATTTTTTTTAATTCCTTGATTTTCTTATTATGCCGAACTTTGGGTGAACTTTTGGCTGGTGATAGAGGTGAAAAAAAGTAGTTCGCTTCATAAGGTTTTCAACCATACTTCTAGTGTCGTAAGGTCATTATAACCCAAACCACGCGATAGAGGAAGGGTGAAAATAGTGATATCCATCAAAGACACGTTTTCGCCTGTGGTGGCGCTTAGGTATCTTAAGACGCGCGACCCTCATTTGCATCAGTGCAAAAAATTAATCGAAATTTTCTACTTTCTTCTCGGACTTCGGGAAGCGAAACATAGTTAAATTGCTCCTTGAAGTTCGCTCAATTTTTCTGGGCTGTGCATTCCGTCGCCTCATCTAGCAACGGACCAATACTCTCTTTACACTAAATTTTTCTTTTCGCAAATGTGTAGAAGTATTTTGGATTATTTTTTGTTTCTTACTACCCTGTTTTCCTTCTCGTTTGTCTAATGGATGAATATTTGTTTTAGAACCACTTCTGTTTCGCATAGTTTTTTTCTAGTTTCAGTCTCATTGCTTCAGTTCTGCAGCTGTGGAGATGTTTTACGGTTTGTTTCCGTTGTGAAAATAGTGTCCTGATTTTTCTCGAGCTTACTACGTTTCCTTTTGGGTCTCTTCGGAACATGTTTCAGCAATATAGGTTTAGGTTCACTTTCTATTATATGTAGTATTTCTTCTGGAGACTTTTCGTGAAGCAGCAATTCCCAATTTGCTTTCTTTAAGCTTCATTTACACTTTCCCATTCTAATTTCTTTGAATTTATATTAAAACCTTTGGTTGCTAACTTTAATTGCATATCGATTAGGTTATGTCGAAGAAATTTGTGCGCGCTACCTTTTTATTTATTATCATCTCATTGTTATTTGTCAAAATTAAATCCAAAACGTTTTATTTTCTAATGGCAATGGCTCCACAGATTTCCTGCGTAAGTGTATAATGTTCCATAATATCTATAGTATTATTGCCAGGGTTCTATCATCATTTTTAATGTCATCATGAAACTTCTCGACATAGAGTATGTAACTTCGTCATTTTTCTTTCATGTTATAAATGGGAAATTAAAATCCCCACAAATTAGACATCCATAACATTGTTGGGTTTCTTAGAAAAGGAATGACATGCTGGGATAGAATAATATCACGAAAATACTGTCCATCCCAACTCTGGCCATTTGGCTTCAGCACCCACATGAGCTTCTTTGCAGTGAACAAAACAAACACACCAACATAGTCTGGACTTTTTAATAATTCGCGATAATGTTAATTGTCATCGATTTCATCTGGTGTTGTGGCCCACACTCGATCATTTTGATAGTTAGGCCGACGTGTTACGTAAACAAAAAATTCATCGGAGACAGCTAAATGCATGAAATCATCCACATCCCAATCTTCAAGATAATGGGCAAGCCACATTCTGTCATCGATGTTAAGTTGAGTTTTTCTTGGCTTTGGAAGTTCATGCCAAGGCTTTAAACCTTGCCTATGACGGTACAGTCGAATGATCTCACCACTAACGATCTTTCCTCTCAACACTTCGATCTCTCTAGAAAGTTTAGCACAGCTATTTTTCCGTTTACGCGTACCGCTTTCAATGATGTCCTTTGTTTCCTGAGAGAGTGGCAAATTTGGGCCCCAGATTTGGTTGTATCTATTTCACATTCATCCAAAGTTTTATTCCAATTTATTTTGACGAAGTCCTCACTTCTTCGCAACTTTTTGGCAACCCATGAACGTGTTATAAAAGGTGGCTCCAGCATCACGAGCTTCCCGAAATGTTATTGCTCGTATGCGATCTATCAAACGTTGCCTCTCCGAATCACCAATTAATTGAGAAGCCATTATATTATCACTTTATCAGCTAGAGTAATTTTAATACTTGCAATAAATAAAGAATTTTATATATTTTTATAATCACTAAAAACTATTTCGATATAAGTAAACATGTAAGCTGCAAATGGGGAGGGGGGGCTAAGGTTTTTTAGAACCCCTTACACAGCTATATTTATCTTCGTCCACGTTTAAAATTAAAATCTGAAACATCTGTTATTTTATTGGATGTTCTCGGTTTTCCAAGATTTGTGATAAGATACGCTTTTAAATTGTAGTAGCTACCGTCGGGCCATTTCAGTTCGCTCGATATCGTATCTACAGATCTACAGAAGCTAAGGCTAACAAAGACCATACGATCCACTCTAAGGTTAGCCCGAGAGAAAGGAAAGAGTAGGGGGTTAAAAGGATAGAATAAGGGGTTAAGTAAGTAGCAACACCTATTACTAGTGGGTTAACATTCATTCAGAAAAAGAGAAAAAAGACTCACCACCATCATCCGCCGGCCACTGCCGACAAGTGAAAAAAATAGTCGGAGAGAATAAAAAAGATTGCAGAACGGTTCTCTACTCCATAGGGAGGTAGAGCCCACTCTGCCGGAAAAAGATGAAAAGAAGTAAAATAAGAACGCTTACAGACCATGCAATACCTTCTTAACTCAAAGCAACACATTCATCCAGCTGTTCCAGACCGATCCTCCACTCCATAGGGAGGTAGAGGATGCAGCCCACTAGGCTGGAAAGGCGTGAAAGATGAAAAGAAGTAAAATATGAAAGCATTACAACATATTCTTAACTCAAACACGATCATACCATGCAAATTACAGATATGCAATAAAGAGAGTTACAGACATGAAACTTGCAAATAAGGAGAGAAGGAAAAAAGTATAAAGAATGACAAAAAGTGGGTTAATTTACTCAAGAAGCTACAACTAAGTTCGTGTTAGTCTAAATTTTTTTTTTTTGGCAGGCATATCACAAGCTGGCATGTCACAAGTTGGCATTAGACGTCAACAGACTCATCTCCGATTACGACCCCCAGAGCTCCTGTTGCCAATTGTTTTTTATTTTAAACGACGTTAATATATTTAAAATGTCTATCTAGACGGTTTTTATACACATTAACGCTGGTAGAGTTCACGACGGGCGCGGGAAGATTATTCCATTTATCAATTACTTTAAACGTAAAGAGGTTTTTAGCGATATTAGTAATGAAACGTCTGCCATGCAACTTAAATCCGTTATTGCAAGTATTGCTATTATCGAAAGTGAACAGTTTGTCAAAATTTACGTTATCCATGTTATTAACGATTTTGAAAACTTCAATAAGCTCCCCGCTTAATCTCCTAGTTTCGAGTGAATGCAAGTCTAACACTTTAATCCTATCTACATAAGGCTTGTTGCGCAATGACGGAATTAGTTTCGTGGCACGACGCTGAACCCTTTCTAACCTATCAATATCCTCACGCAAATACGGGCACCAAAACTGAACGGCATATTCTAAATGAGGCCTGACTCGGGACTTGTAAAGGGGCAATATAATATCCTCCGATTTAAATTCGAAATTACGTGCTATGAAGCCTAACATTCTATTAGCTTTTGTGCAAGACTCCAGGCACTGGTTCCTAACTTTTAACCCTTTAACGCCGAACGTTTTTGCAGGGTTAAGTTTAAATGCGTGTATTTGAAACGCTAAGTATTCGACACAGTCGGCGTTATATGGGTAAATCCTTAGATACGCGTACGCCTAAATCTACTTCCTCGTCAACGCTCGCTAACTTTCTATCATCCATCGTGTACGTGTAATTATTGTTACGAGAACCTATATGCAAAACTTTACATTTATCTACGTTAAACTGCATCTGCCACTTATTGGTCCACTCCATAATCCTATTTACATCGTCTTGGAGCCTATTTTTATCGTCCTCGTTAACAATCTTACCGCCTATTTTACGATCGTCCGCTAATTTTGACACGTTACTAGTCAATACTACATCTACGTCGTTAATGTAAATTATGAATAGCAATTGGCCTAACATTGAACCCTGTGGGACACCGCTACCTACATCCAACCACCCCGATTCACTACCATTAACAACGACCCTCTGTCTCCTAGCACGAAGCCATCCCTCTAACCAGTTAGTTACCTGACCGCGTATACCGTGCGCTTTAACCTTCGCAATTAACCTTCTATGCGGAACTGTATCGAACGCCTTTTTAAAATCTAAATAAATAACATCAGCCGCTCTATGTCTATCGTATTCGCGCACTATTTCGTTATAAAATTCTAACAAATTAGTTAAACAAGACCTATAGCGTCGAAACCCATCACTTTCTAAGTGATCGATGATACGACCCCTAACGACAGATTCCAAAAGTTTATCGACAATTGACGTTAAGCTAATGGGTCTATAATTGCTAGCGACTGTGCGGTCGTCTTTTTTAAAAATAGGCGTGACGTTAGCTAATTTGAAGTCTTCAGGAATAATCCCCGTTTCGAGTGACTGATTAAAAATCATCATTAAGGGGCCTACAATAACGTCTTTGAAATCTTTCAAATGTCTAGGATAAAAAGCGTCAGGGCCTGGAGCCTAACTATCATTTAGCCTATTGATATAATGCGTAATCTCACCCTCGTAAACAGTTATTTCATCCAAAATAGTGTCGCTACTAAATGGAACGATATCGTCCACGTCGGGGACATTATTTACGTCTTCTACGGTAAAAACTGTCGCCAAAAAGTTATTGAAAATACCCGCCATCCCCTGAGCGTCAGAAGCCAAAGCGCCGTTAACATCCACTAGAAGGCCTATGTTATCCTTTATCGGCTTACGATTATTTACGTATTCAAAAAACTTTTTTGTATTATATTTACGATCCGCAGCTATAAGTATCTCTAAATTACGCTTAGCATTCCTAACTGATCTTTTAACCTGACGTCTAAACTCGATATATCTATTAAAGTTAGCTGCCGTGCCATTGCGCTCATTAAGTCTATACGCTCTGTTACGCTCGTTAATGAACTCGCCTATTTCCCTAGTCCACCGCTTGGGCATACCATGATTTCCAGAGCGCTTCGGCCTATGAGGAATAAATTCCCTTTCGATATGCCTAAAACTTTCTTTAAACGCCTCGAAATGCAAATTTGTGTCATTACCCATAAATAAGTTATCCCAGTCCACTACTCTCATCCTATCCGCAAAACTAACAAAATTAGCCCTACGAAAATCAGGGACTTCTATTACGTTACTATCCTTGGTGTTTTGTATCACTAAGTTAAACCTAAGAATTTGATGTTCACTAAATCCTAAACTCTCGCCTACTTCTAAACCTTCAACTATATTTTCGCCGTTCGTCATCACCAAATCTAAAATATTGTCCCCGCGCGTTGGTTCAGTAACCATCTGTCGTAACAAATTATCTTCCATGAACTCAATCAATCTCAATCCTTCCTCATTACCAGGAAAAAGTCTCGTAATTAACATTAGCGCAGTTAAAGTCTCCGATAATTATACTATTCCGATGGTCAATAAAGTTACCAAGAAGTGAGTAAAATCTAGTATCGGTCTCGAGGGGTTGAACGGGAGGTCTATAAACAACAACAAAATTAAAACTAATAATACGCGCCCTAACTTCAACGCATATCGCATTAATTGCTGCCGGAAAATCTATCTTAACCTCGATAGCCCTAAGGGAATTACGAATGTACACCAAAACGCCGCCACCAAACGTATGTAACCTATCATTAGTAAAGAGTTTAAAACCCTGAACATCAAGTTCCCCCCAACAAGTCCCGAGTCACGGTATTTAACCACGTTTAAGTGATAGCAACTATATCGTAGTTGCCGGAATAAATTATCGCCTTAAATTCGTTTAATTTATTTCTAATACTACGCGCTTTACAATAAAAGACGTTTAAGTTATTTTTTACCACGGGCCCGCGTTTTAAACTATTTTTCACGTCGTGCCCGCGTTCCGCGAACCCACAACGTTTAAAGAAGGCTTCGACCTATACAGCTTTCGTACGTTTTCGTCAATTAACCTACCTAGCCTAGCATTACCTACTTCATTAAAATGCACCTCATCTTTTATAAAAAGGCTAGGATCACTGAATTCTGACCACAGCTTTACGAAGGGTACATTTTCCTCAGCACAAATCTTTTCTAATTTATTATTCAAAAATATTGTTTTTGACGTAATCCTAAGACCCAAACCGTGACTAGAGGTACTTCCTTGAACTAAAGACCTATCTGAACTTGCCTTCAGGGACCTAATTAACCCCCTATATCTCCAAAAGGTCAGGCACTTTCGGATCGGGCCTATACGAGTCTTTGCCCCCTACCATCGTCACCAACATCGAGTGACGGGAGGCAACGTCAATCCTATCCACTTCGTCTCTAACTCTGTCAACCCTGGCCCCTGGGAGACAGACCCTCCTGCTCTTGGTTGGATGCCGTTCAACAAACTCTGTGTCCATATGGCGCACTAAAGAGTTTCCAATTAAAATAGTTTCCCCTTCATTCACCTCCCTTTCCAAATGGGCGAAAGGTTTCGAAACCTCGATAGGGGGGGGGTTCCGATCATCTAACGTACGCGGCCTAGCTCCACCCTTAACTTCTCTAAATCCCTCCCCATCTGCTAATCTCGGACCAACCTTAACCCCTTCCTCAACTCTATCCAACCTTCCTGATAAGCTACCTAAACTAGAAACTAGGTTACGCACCTCACCCTTCAAATTACTAACGTCTTCAACGTTAGGATTGGTTCGGCTTTCGTCAACCGTAGCACTACCCCTGCCCTAATCAAGCGTTGCAAGTCTTTCGGTTACCTCACGTACACTTCGTTTTATGTCAACTATTTCCTCCCTTAACTCGCAAAAGAAAAAACTGATCTCTCGGTAATCGCCATATGACCGCCGTTATAATCTTTAAAATCCGAATACCACCGGTTTACCCAACACCTAACACACGACGCATTCTGCGACGGCAGCTATGAAAAATTCTAAATCGCTAAAAGCCACTAATATTCAATTACTTAACTATACCAATGTGAATATAAACGCAAGTATATAAAATTCAAAACTTTCCAAAAGTAAAATTATTAGCAAAATGCAAAAGTAGAAGCAATATCAGAGAGCTCAGGAAATGCGTCCGTTCAGTACAGAGTCTGGCTGACGAATGAGTACAGAGTCTGGCTGACGAATGGGTACAGGTTCTGGCTGACGAATCCACATCTTTGTCATTCCTTCATCGGTAATTAAATATCCTTCCCTTTTATGATTCAAGGCACGATAAACCATATATGTTCCAATATCGCGAATTCCCTCCCCAACAGACGAGAATGTACAGGCAAACTCTTACTGCCATAACACGTTTTCTCTCTCTCTCTCTCTCTCTCTCTCTCTCTCCCTCTCTCCCTCTCCCCCTTTCTCTCTCTCTCTCTTTTCCTCTCTCCATCTCACCATCTCTCCCTCCCTCCTTCCCTTTCTCTCTCTCTCTCTCTCTCTCTCTCTCTCTCTCTCTCTCGAATAAAAGATCGAAAATCAAATCGTTTTGCGTCTCTCCACGAATCGGGACATCCGACACGTCCCAGATTTCACGGGGCAACCACACATCCCTGTGGGGAAGAGCCAAGGACCTCTGTTTGGTTGCTATGCAGGACTACGCGTCAATCTCCGCCCAAAATTCACCGCTAGCCAATAGGATGCTAAAGAATGTGTTTTGTGGGTTGGTCACAAGCCCCCTTATAAAGGGAGAATTTCTACTCAGCGCCTCAGTTCGCGCATTTTTCGCTTAGTGCTTTATACACCATGAGTCAGTTATCGTTGTACAATTCCCCCGATCTGATTGAGGATGAAGACATTTATGCCTACACGATGCTCCACCTCTTCAATGCTATAGATCGGGATGAACTTTTACCTACCCAGAGTGTTACGAAAAATTGTAATGAAATGCTAGAACCGCTCAATGAAGAGGCTGCTGAAATGTAAGTAACCCCTAAGTGCCTAACCTAGCTTTATTCAGTGTTTTCCTACAAAGAAAAATTAATCCTAGGGCCCCTTCTCGTTTTTAACAATATAACCTAACCGTAAAAGGCGGCAATAAAAGCGTTTTCAAAAATATTTTTATTTCTCTGTTTCCATCGCGATTATATCATATATATATATATATATATATATATATATATGGCATGTTTTTATTTGTACATTTCTTGTAGGATTTTTATAAAACTTACAATAGAAATATTAAAAACTACTAAGATTTGGCTCCGGGTTCGAGACCCGGTGCAGGCAGATGGAGCATAGCACACCCAGCTAATCTTACTTTTGAAAACTGTCAGCATATCTATTTATGGTTACAATTTCTTGTTACTCTAACGTAAAACTAATCCCTTCATGTTTTTAATTATTGTCTGTTTCCAATGTCTGCTTCCTTTTGGGATTATTCCAGTATATATATATATATATATATATATATATATATATATATATATCCGGGTGTTTGAAAACTTTGTGTACAAATTGTAATGGGGGATAGGCAACACCAAGACAAACCCTTTTCGTCTATAAGTGTATGTCCGCTGACGTCACCATTCGGCACGAGAGGGCGCCGCTGCAATTGGCTAAAAGGTGAAGTGGGCTAGACTCGCGCTTGCCGCGGGCATTCTTAAATCGGACGTAGTACGCGTACCATGAAACGCTTCACGACTGCTGAGATGGCTGACATGCATATGGTGTATGGGGCTGCCAATGGAAACGGAAGAGCTGCTGTGAGGTTGTACCGACGGCGCTTCCCAAACAGACGTGTGCCAAACCACCAAACGTTTGCGCATTTGCATCGGCGACTGCGAGAAACTGGAACATTCCATGCAAACATGCATGACACTGGTCGGGAGAGAAACGTGCGCACTCCTGACATGGAAGAAGAAATTCTACGGCGATTTGAGGACAATCCAAGCACAAGCATGCGAGGTGTTGCACGTATCCTCGGTGTGAACCACGACCTGGTCTGGAGAGTGTTGCACGAGCAGCAGTTACATCCGTTTCATCGTCAGAGAGTCCAGGCATTACAACCTCGGGATTACCCTCTTCGTGTGGAATTCGTACGCTGGTTTCTGCAGCAGACAGAGGTGCAGCCTAATTTTCCGGCTTATGTGCTGTTCTCAGATGAGGCCTGTTTCACACGTGAGGGTGTGTTTAACATGCACAATTCTCACGTGGGCGCACGCAAATCTACATGCTACACGGGTGCATGCTCATCAAGAACGGTTCGCCGTCAATGTTTGGGCGGGTATCGTCCATGGCAAGTTGCTGCTCGTGCAACACTCTCCAGACCAGGTCGTGGTTCACACCGGATACGTGCAAAACCTCGCGTGCTTGCGCTTGGATTGTCCTCAAATCGCCGTAGGATTTCTTCTTCCATGTCAGGAGTGCGCACGTTTCTCTCTCGACCAGTGTCATGCATGTTTGCATGGAATGTTCCAGTTTCTCGCAGTCGCCGATGCAAATGCGCAAGCGTTTGGTGGTTTGGCACACGTCTGTTTGGGAAGCGCTGTCGGTACAACCTCACAGCTGCTCTTCCGTTTCCATTGGCAGCCCCATACACCATATGCATTTCAGCCATCCAGCAGTCGTGAAGCGCTCCATGTTACGCGTACTACGTCCGATTTAAGAATGGCCGCGGCAAGCGCAAGTCTAGCCCACTTCACCTTTTAGCCAATTGCAGCGGCGCCCTCTCGCGCCGAATGGTGACGTCAGCAGACATACACTTATAGACGAAAAGGGTTTGTCTTGGTGTTGCCTATCCCCCATTACAATTTGTACAGAAAGTTTTCAAACACCCTGTATATATATATATATATATATATATATATGGTGTGTTTTTATTGGTATATTTCTTGTTGAATTTTTATAAAACTTACAATAGAGATATTAAAAACTACTAACATTTGGCTCCGGGTTCGAGACCCGTTGCAGGAAGATGGTGCTTAGCACACCCAGCTAATCTTACTTTTGAAAACTGTCATTTACTTATCGTTACAGGACCGAAACGGTGCTAGGACGTGTTATAGCTACTTTTGATGAAAGGGGAATAAATTAAATGGGGACTTTTCCGCACAATCACCCCAGGGGCCTGAATACAGAAGTCGAGGTATTGGCTCACACACCCCCAAGCGAGTGTCAAATCATCGAGGAGATAATGTAAGTATTTTTGAGGTTAAGAACAAAACACATTGTATTTTCATTTATTAAATAGCAGAAAACATGCCGATAAAATTGTAATGAAATGCTAGAACCGATCAATGAAGAGGCTGGCGAAATGTAAGTGACTTATAAGTGTCATAATAATTGTTTTGAAAAATAGGTTGTGTTTATTCTCGTTCTATATATAATGTTTCAATCGGTGTTAACTTATAAAAGGCGGCTAAAAGCGCGTTTTCAAAAATATTTTTTATTCTCTGCTTCCTTTGGGGATTATTCCAGTAAATATATATATATATATATATATATATATATATATATATATTGGTGTGGTTTTATTTGTACATTACTTGTAGAATTTTTATAAAACTTACAATAGAAATATTAAAAACTATTAAGATTTGGCTCCGGGTTCGAGACCCGTTGCAGGCAGATGGTGCATAGCACACCCAGCTAATCTTACTTTTGAAAACTGTCATTTACTTATCGTTACAGGACCGAAACAGAGCTAGGACGTGTTATAGCTACTTTTGATGAAAGGGGGGATAAATGAAATGGAGGCTTCTCCGCCCAGCCAACCCAGTGGCATGAATACAGAAGTCGAAGTATTGGCGCACATTCTGTCCAGCGAGTGAGATAATGTAAGTATTTTTGAGTTAAAGAACAAAACACATTGCATTTTCATTTATTAAATGGCAGAAAACATGTACAAAGCGGAGCCAGTATCCGTTAAATGTCTTAATGTCTATAGTTACAAATGTATATACAACTTTACACAATATAGATATACACCTTACACATTACAGGGGATGCTAACATATGGGAACCTTTTTTTTTCTGTCCGCATGCACTTTTATCGTTTATCTCTGTGTCGCACAAATCGAATAATTTAAAAAAATTCATAAATCCCTTCCCACGTGACATGTGCATGAGAAATAAAATGCAATACAATCCCCATGTTTCAGTATAATATCCTTGGAAACGATATGGGCTCCAAACAATCTCAGGCACACGTATTTGCGCGATAAATTGTACAATTACCGAATCACTCCAGGGCTGAAATCCGAGTGAATCAAAATAGTACATTCTTTCCTTATTTTTAAAATAGATTGCAAACCAATGAATCCCCTCATCCCCCACAATGTCGGTGTTAACGATAATCCCGTACCAGTTTATCGTGCTTGGCAGATTCAATATGTCATTCTTCGCAAACACTCAGATAAATTTTGAGCGTGTGAAACGGTCTTTTCATTACTCTCTGGAGTGTATTCGCGTTCATTTTAAAAGTCTGTGACCACGTTCCTGAAAAGATCAACTTCTATTAGTGCCTGCGATTCGAGATACACGAGTACACTTATAGGCGCGTCTATAGGCTTGGCAAATTACAACCTGACTGAGATATTTCCACTCTGCTGCGGACTTAAATGCGTATCTGCGCCAGCAGACAAGTCAGGCGTAATATCAAATGAATAAATGTTAAATTCTTCGAAAAATACTTTCTGTGTTATACCAAAACCAAGTTCCTCACAGGCGCCTGTATTATGAGCCAGACTACTATATGCTCTCGTGCAGAGCGGGAATAAAGCGTCTGATGAGTAGTCCGTAATCATGGTCCCTCCAAGAGCGAGGCCGTTTACATATAGAGTAATATTTTTAAGGCCGAAATTCTCGAATTTAAAGGCACTCTTTTTATATTTTTCATTCGTCGAGGCGTGGTCCTGCATTCCAATTAATATCCTTTTAAGTAGGACTCCAAGGGCCACGTTTTCTAGTTGCTTCGATGCCAACCCTGAGGGGACCGTGTACAGTTTGATCTGTACCCTGTTAATTGGGTATTTTACTGTGGCGTGTATTAAGTCTTTCTCAATTTCTATTGTTTCGGTGAACTTAATTTCACTTGGCGAATACGCAAATACGTTTCCATGATATGTATCACAACAGGTTTCGCGCCTTTTCTTGATCAGACCCCAGATTTATGCAGATCTCAGGAATCGTACGGGTAAGCTTCAACTTCATATCCACCCCGTTCATAAGCAACTTCTCCTGGAATGTGAAGTCTGTATGCAGGCATCCAAAACATTCATATATATATTTTTTTTTAGAATTTTTAAATTTATCCTTTATTCCATTTTCAACTTTAGTGTGGTAATACCCCACGGCTGTGAAAAGGTGTCCTTCGCTTCATTTGAAAAATTGAGGACATTTTCCAAATAGGCTCGTAGGTGGTAGTACCCCGTACATGCCGAAATGTTAACTTGGTTTAAATACACTTCACATTGGTTGAATATGGAGTGTAAAAAGTTGGTTTCAGGGTAGGCAGAGTAACTATCATCGCAGTCCATTCCATCAGAATGGGCTATACGCAGTTTAGCATACATGTGCATGCAGCTCGGGTCAAAAAAAGTAAGGGCCTGAACTGGGTATCACGAATTCTATAGGGGCACGGGGTGAACTAATTGTGTTTAATGGGTTAATTGTAATAAAGTCGCTATGCTCAATAGAGACCTGAGTGAGGGGCATATCAAAGAGGGACAGTTCCGATTTACAGCATTGTGAACTACACGGATGGATGAAACGTGCCTTGACGAGTCAGAAATAGTGCCACCTCCCTCGACAAGTATTAGTCAACCTATGATTCGTGAGAGTAGTGTCCTCAGCTTATATCAGTTAAGAAAATGATCAGCCATAGGTTTCATACGCTTAGACACTTCTTTTTTTGTTTCCTTTTACGTTTAGCGCCACGTGATGGTAACCCCTTCTTCCTGGCAGATCTCTTCTTTCCACCACGTGTTGGTAACGCCTTCTTCCTGGCAGATCTCTTCTTTCCGCAACCACGCATTTTTCTCTTTGCATCTTTGAATATTTCATCGTGTGTACGTTTTAAATGTTTTTTTAGAGCTTCTTTAGGCTTAGTTCCACCCATTATGTCTTCTGTTTGTAACGCCTTCCGTCCTAGGTACCTGGCACCCCTCTTCAACAGTGGGACAGCGGTGCGTAGTATGGATGAAAAAATGGATCCAAGTCCACTCCCACGCTGGTACCTCACCCCTCGGTAGACTGTGAACGGTCTTCGAGCCATTATAAACGACGAAAGTGTAGTTTCACTGTTAAGCTCCCATCACCGAATGGGAAATTTTTTCCCTCAATCGTTCTTATATATATCGAGATGTTGGTTAATAGATTAGTCGCAACATTTACATAATGGGGCTTGTCATATGTAATGCTCAAACTTTTCCCTCTATGGTTGGGGATGTGCGCAATGCGCAGCAGGCGCGCCTGGGTGTCCCCAACAAATTGGTGCTCTACGATATTGCTGTAAATATAGCACATGTCTGGGGCGGAGAGCTTTCACCCAATTTCTCCATCTTCATTGATACATTAACTGGACAAGTCATGCTGTGCCTCGTGAAAGGTATCTCTTTGGAGAGCTGCTATATCGGCCCTCAGCCACAATTGTGAACAGCTCTTTATCTTTAATATTTCTACTAAGCGTTGACTTTAACTTCAATGTGCATGCAGGCGTGTCTATGTTTACGACTTCAAAAAGTAAATCGTATGTCAGGTACGACCTTTCAAGACTCCTGTTTAACCCCGTCACAATGTCCATGGCTGTATCATAATGCCCGATTCCTAGCGACACATTTGTGCTATAGTACCGTTCCTCACCGAACAGGACTGACGCATAGTATTGTCTAAGGTTATGCCTAATTTTTCGCACTCATCGATCTTCTAATGATCAGAAATATGATTTGTTCATTTTCAAGAGTTAAAAATTTGGTGGCTAACTGGAGTTCACATAACCCCACCTCATACGAATCACGCTCCAATTCAATGGGCCCGTGGAGTTCTGTCACAAAGTTGGCGAGGGTGTTGTTAGGGTGTACAGACAGAGAGAGGACGGGAGTGTGACGTAGAAATGGTTAGGAGCCATGTTGCATACTATTTAAGCTTCATTATTGCATCAGCTTTTATATAGGTGTTGAAGCTTTCTGGGTAACCAGCCATTTCACCAGGTACATTTTTCTCTTTCCTGAACCTTTGCTTCCTATAATTTTCTCAATTTTAAACATTTTTTCCTAAATTAAATGCCACTTTCTGCAACTCCTCCGGTAAAAGCCTCCTGCGATTTCTTCCCCATTCAAATCTTCAATGTAATACATCATTATCTCACCTTTAGGTCTCATAGCCCTAACTTTAAAAATCTCACGTGTCCATCCTTGCTCAAATCCCTTCGCGAATTTATTTCCCGAACGCGACAGCCTTACATAATCATTGATTTTGAAACGCGCAGAGTGTGGTGGGTGGTGTTCCATCTCTTCTCACCTCTGGCGCGTACCTCTTTCTAAAACCTCGTTAGGCGTTGTCCCAATCGCGCGATGGTGTGAGCGGTTGTAGGATGAGGCCAATGAGCCGAGAATTATATATCTGTATGTGTTTTTATGTGTAAAATCGGTGCATGCGTTCCTTTATGGTACGTTGAACTCTTTCAGCTAAAGAAGCCTTATGTATAGAATTGGTAGTGTAATAGCTGATATTAAACTCTGCCAGCATGTTCTGAAAAGCGCGTCCTATAAATTCTTTCCCCATATCCGTACAAAAATAGCCAGGAATCCTGTTTTCTTTCAACATCAACGTTTTGGTCGCTTTAGCAACTGTTTCAGGCGATTTATTTTTCAGGGGAATTAACCACAGTATCTAGAGAATACATCTATTATGAATAGGATGTAGCGGTAACCATCGTTATACACTGAATATCTTTGCATGTCTGTTAAATCCGCCTGCCAAATAGAGTCAATCGAAGCAGCTGTTGTCTTGGCCGTTTTAAACCTTTTTCTCACCGGTTTATGAAGTGTATAAGCATCCTGTCCCGCAAAAATCTCTCAACATCTTTTTTCCTTACACCGTAAACACCTCTGTACAGTCTATTAACACCACCATAGGAGGCGGGGTTAGAAATGTCATAATAGCGTTTACTTAATATGTTAGCCATTTGCGTATTTTAGAGGCACGTGGGTAGGGTTGACCGTTTGTTCTCTTCTTTCTCCTCTTCAGAGACTGCTCTGCTGGGGGCGATGGCGTACTCAGTTGTGACACATGCGAGACTTGATCCAAGTCTTTTAACCTATTCAGATTACCTATCAATGTTTTGGGACATTTATTTGTTGTAGTTGCTTTAATATGCTTCCAGCCTGTTGGCGAGGGTCTGTCCCACTTTCTCACCAGATCATGAACAATATCAACGATATTGGATCCTTGTACCCTTGTTCCTTCAACAATGACCTCGCCTGTATCGGTCCACTGTATGATGGGTCCTCACTCAATAGATTATAAAGACTTAACCTTTATTCCTCAATGTATGTGGGAGGCTGTTTTTAGCACATGTTCGATGTGTGTTCCGTTGCTCTTTGGTTGGTCATCGTCGGGGCCGTCCTGTGTCGCCATGCTCAGCACTACTCGCGCTGTGCCTAATAACCACGGGGAGCTCTGTCGGATGCTTATATTCCTCGTACTCATGAAGAAATTTCTGCAAAGCCTCTTGGTACAAGATCCTTTTCTCATCAGGTGACTTTTCACTGTTTAATAGGGCTAGCAACTCGTTTTCCATTCTTTTAAGCCTACTTTTACGGGGTTCTAGAGCCGTGTCTGGAGTCTTTGAACTTTGCAATGAAGCATACACCTCGTGCGGAATCACAACCACCTTCTTCATTATATTAATCTAGTCAGTAAAGGACCCAAAACTGAAAATAAGATGGGTAGGAATGATCCTCCTCTTTGTACAATAATGCGCTTTTTCTTACCCACAGTTTGATTTTTATGAGCGAGCGCTCGTATTATGTTCTTGTAACGACGTAAGCGAGTCTTCTGAGAGGGTTTCATTGGCACATTACATTTTATAACATTAAGACAGATTTCACAGATGCATTTTAAAAAGTCAGAGTCGATATTTTTAACAAACATCTGTTGCAGCGTCCGGGCAATCGTTGATAGATTTTTATTAATTCACGGTATTTCTTCAGCCTATTTGTCATTCTGGAATATACACCGTTTCAGGTTCGCTTGGGAATACGGGCTATTGAAATTGATTCATCCGATTTCAACTGAGAATACTTCCGTACCTATCAACCTTGCATCAACTGGGCATACACCACATGAAAGAGGAAATCTCTGAGTTTTACAAGATCACTGCGAGAGGTCTCCAAAGTCACGCTGTGGCCTAGCCTAGCAACAAACAGTCAGTGTGAAAATGGCATCCGCACAGCAGAAGGCGTTTTGTGTGTTGCAGTTTTCGAGCTGTAAATCGGTAGTCACAGTGCAGCGTGAGTTTGCACCGTGCGACTTCTTCCTTTGGGGTACGTTAAGGATACTGTGCACGTGCCACCGTTGCCCACATCTTTGGATGAGCTCCAAACTCGCATTGTTACTGCTGTAGAGTCAGTGACAACGGACATGCTAGAGCGAGTATGGGAGGAATTCGACTATCATGTCAACGTTCTCGTGTAACTAGGGGAATTCACATAGAGCATTTATGAGGTGAGAGACAAAATTTGGACAGTTTTTCTTTTGGTTGATGTATCACATATCACTCTGTATTTGTAACATTAAAAAATATTCTCATTTGAAATCAGGTGAATCATTTTCAATAGCCTGTATATTCGTTCTTAGAAGCACCCTAAACGTGTTTTGTGGGTGAAGGTCACAAAGAAAATATCCATAACGCTGGTTTGTGGCCTCTTTATAAACCTCCAAAAACTCCTTACGCTGATTCGGGAACATTTGATTGGCTAATACCCCAATTTGTGATACATCTCGACGTTGCGCGAATAAGACTAGATATTGTGTATTTAGCGACACATCGCGCATGTATCTATTTTTGAAAAATAGATTATGATTGATGAGGAACACGCTTATGTTAAGATGGTGGGAGAATACTGTAAATGTCTCGGCAAACGTTTTATCCATCTCCAAAATGAGATCGTCAATTACAATGACTGTATGTTCATTTCCCTTTAACGAATTAACGTCATAGACCCCCTTGTGGAACAAAATATCATCTTGTTGCTCGTTGAACTCTGATTGTTATGTCGAATAGCACCATATAAATTTATGCACAAATTTTGAGAACATCTCGCTCTTTTCTTTAATGATTTTAAGCATAAACCCAGTTTCACCACATCCTGTAGGGCCAGATATAATGCATGTGGAGGGGCTTGTGAACCTGAATTTTTTCTACAGATTCCATTTCTAACAAGTCACACCCCTAAGTGGGCTATTTACAAAATATAAAAAATATTTAAGTGCTGTTCCTTATATTTTGTTTTCTTCTTCCACAGAACCGTGAATGACGACGATGTACAGCACCCCATCAGCGATATCACAGACGAACCTGTTTACCGTGGCAGCTACAGAACCTTTTCCCGCCGACGAGCCCTCACCAGCGACGCCTGTTGCACGCGCCAGTTCAAAGCGGAGGCGTGATGAAGAACCCTCCACGTCAGGTATAAAGCGTGCCAGGATTGTTCCGGTTGTTAGACCACCAGTCATAGACCCCCAACCCTCAACGTCGTTTTACGACACAACCCCGACAATAGTACCTTTCTCAAATATACCCCCTTATTCAATTCCGAGTACATCCTCAACAGCAGCTTCCCGTTCTGTTGAGGAGGACATAACATTCGAGTTGGTGCGCACCGTTACCCCCACCGCGGCCTTGACTAGAAATCGGTTTATACTGTAGTCAGGGTTGATCCTAGATCCATATATACACTGCGTTCGCACTTATTAAGCAGATTACATTTTCTCCAATATTTTCAAAAGTTTTTCCCCGATTTCAATGAAATTTGTAGCAAATAATCACTATATACCATATGTCCCACAAAAAAGTACACCCAACTTTAGATTGTACTAACTCCTCCAAAAATTGAGATATTTTGGATCTGTTTGTTTGATTTAATATAGCAAATTATCCTTTGTTAACGTTCAAATTTATTCATGTTTAAACGATTTAGTGTTTAAGCATCTGCTTTTAAATGAAGGGTACAGCAAAATGGGTTGCGCGGAATGATCATTTCTCCCAGCCAGATAGCTCCTCTTGCTTTAACCAATGTGCTACTTTTTACGTCGAAGGATATTGCAATATTTTTTTTAAATATTCGAACTTTTGTATCTAAGATACGAGTCATACATATAAATGAAGAATCTGAATTACTAAATTTATAAATAACTTTGAAACCCTTATCATGCAGTTTACACGAAGGCAGCGCGTTCTCATGGTCACAACTTATCTGCAAACTAAAAGCTTAAAACAAGTTCAGAATACCTTCGAACTGCAATTTCCCGATAGAGCTTCTCCAACTAAACATACAATTTTGAAGAATGTTCAGAAATACAAAGAAGAAGGAAAGGTCCTCAATTTGAACAAAGGACGTTCAGGCCATCCGAAGACGGCAAGAACAGACGAGAACATTCAGCATGTTCGGCATTTATTAGAGAGACATCCAAAAGTGTCCATAAGGCGAAATGGTACAAAACTCTCACGCATGTCATTTCATCGAGTAGTTCGTGAGGATTTGAATTTGTACCCATACAGAATGGAAATTCGACATCAACTCATTGAAGGAGATCTACCTCGCCGCCTAAGATTTGCCCAGTGGTTTCTTGAAAAACCAGAAAGATTCACGGAACAATTAGTGGTTGGAGATGAGGCGGCCTTTTTTATGAATGGTCTAGTGAACAGACAAATCTGCCGTCAGTATGCACCAAAAAATCATCCACCTGACAATCATATCTACGAAAAGAATAACTCTATACAAAAACTGTCTCTCTGGGTAGGACTGTGCGGTAATGGAGCGGTAATTGGCTCGGTCTTTTACGATGGTAATCTAAATGGTGAAGCTTACCTAGAAATGATAGACCGAGAAATCCTTCCACAAATACGTATTACTTATGGAAACCGATTTAATCGTATTTGGTGGGTGCAAGACGGAGCTCCTGCTCACAGGAGAGTTATTGTGAAGGAACGCTTGCAGGAAGTCTTCCACCAAAGAGTAATTGCTACAGGCCATGACATTGAATGGCCTCCCAGAAGCCCTGACTTGACCCCGTGTGATTACTTTTTATGGGGTCATTTGAAGAATAGAGAATTTGCATCAGAACCTATCAATTTAGATGATTTGAGGACTCGCATCACAGCTGAAATCAACTTGTTAAAAGACAATCCAGATCTTATCAAAAGAGTGATGGGGAAGATGAGAGCTCGACTCCAGATTTGTATCGATAGGAATGGCGGTCATGTTGAAAGAAAACGAAACTAAGCATAACTTTTGCAATAAGGAATAAAGAAAAATCTGCTTTGTATCTTATTAAAATTATGTTAAAGTATCTATTATTATGTATTTGTCTTTTCATTACATCGATAGCACACATTATGTTTTCATTGACCAATTTTGCGCAATCCATTTTGTTGTACCCTTCAGTTAAAAGCAGATGCTTAAACACTAAATCGTTTAAACATGAATAAATTTGAACGTTAACAAAGAATAATTTGCTTTATTAAATCAAACAAACAGATCCAAAATATCTCAATTTTTGGAGGAGTTAGTACAATCTGAAGTTGGGTGTACTTTTTTGTGGGACATATGGTATAGCAGCATTCATGGTATTTATTTCGATAAAATATTTTGATAATTAAAATAATTATCTCATTTTATTGAAAAATATGTAAAATACTGTGTTTCGAATTATTAAGCAAGTATTCTATTTACAGATCTAAATGGTGAAAATGGGTAAGAAGAAGGATTTAACATTAACTGAGAAAAGAAAAATAGTCAAGTTACTCGCTGAAAATATAAAATCCATTGAAATTGCGAAACAGTTTGGCAGAGCTTATCGAACTGTAAACAAGTTTGTAGCGGAGGGTACCAAACTGAGGCAGCGAAGTGATAAAGGAGCTATAAGAAAAGTGACAAGGCGGCAGATATCTGTAATCAAACGCAAATTGCAAAGCATCCATTGTCCTCAAGTAAAGAGGTTTTTAAAACCAATGACCACGATAGCCCTGTGAAACTATTTGCGTCCTATATTGTCAAGTTAGCGGACAAGTTAAAAAAATTACTGTATACTCTTGCCCATAACAGGGCGAAATTTGACACACAGTTCTTTTATAAGGAGTTGCTTGAGCACGAGTCATCTAAGATATTTACAGGTGATCCCTTGAAAAGAGGAAACACACTAATACAGATGCAAATAAGAGGTAATGTACTGTTTAAAGACACTTTATTATTCACACCTAGTAAATTAGGAAAAGCTACCCAAGGTGATGGGCGTAGCCTCTGAAGTTTCAAAAGGATATTTCCCTTACACTTTCCTCACTGCGAAACTTTAAATTACGTGGGACTACCTCGACCCAAACATTACTTTAATAACTATGAATGGGTGAGCACAGATGAACGTGAAGATTTTGACAACAGTTTTAATGAATGTAATCCTTATAATATAGCTGATGAATGTGAACGTTATTGCGTGAATGATATGCGTGTGCTTAGAGTATGTTTCCAGGCCTTTAGAAGGATGTACATATGTCGTTTCAAATGCGATCCGTTGCCTGTCGCAACCACCAACGCCTCATTATGTTTTACGGTGTTCAAGAATAACTTCATGCCTAAAGACACCTTAGCCATTATCCAGAGAAACAACCCCTGCAGTTACGGGAACAAGGCTATTTACTGGCTCATACAAATACAGCAGCAGACAGGTGTATACATAAAGCATGCCCGCAACACGGGTGAAGTACCCATTAAGGTTAATTGTCGTGTTTTTTGTGTTGATGGTCTAAGTGAAAACCATGCCACTGGCGAGAAGACTGTGTACTCATTTAACGGTTGCTGGTGGCACGGGTGCCCCCGTCCTGAGTGTGGAATCGTAGTAGATATCCACGGTAGATCTCCTGCCGACAGTCTTGCGTGGACCCATACTCGCGATCAACTTATAGGCTCCCAGTTCACTCACAGAGTCTTGTGGTAGCATGAGTATGATGTACGGATGGAGGCAGAAGGACAGTACCGTGAAGAAATAAACACGATCAAACGATCAATGGTGCTGGATTCTCTCAAATGCGGTGATATCTTGTTCGGAGGGCGTACAAATCCGTTCAAGCTATATTTTCCGCCTACGGATGGTGTGAAACGCCATTACTGCGACTTCTGTTCTTTATACCCCTACGTGATGAAGAACAATCCGCACCCTGTAGGTGCACCTGAAAAAATGGTTCCCACCATACCAACCATCGATGAGTTTTCAGCCATCTTGAATGAGCGCTACTTTGGACTCTCTTTCGTAGATGTGCTTCCCCCTCGCGATTTATGGATGCCGATCTTACCCGTCGTTATAGATCACAAGCTCATGTTTCCCCTGTGCGTGAAGTGCGCAGAGGAGAACAGCGGTGATTGTAACCATACAACCAACCAGCGTAAGATCAGAGGTGTATATACAAGCCCTGAGCTGGCCCTAGGCGTTCGCCATGGGTATAGAATAATGAAGATACATGAGGTGTGGAGGTTTCCGAAGCTACCGAACCTTTTCACACCATATCCAGTATAAACGCTTTTTTGAAGGATAAGGTTGAGGGGTCAGGATATTCGCGAGGGGTTGATACCGATGAAAAAACGTCTTATATTCAGCGTTACCGTGACCGTGAAGGTATACAGCTTGATTGTCCCCAAATTGTAAAGAACCCTGGCAAGCGCTTTAGTGCAAAGTTGTGTCTAAACAGTCTTTGGGGAAATTTGCACAGAATACTGGGAAAGGGAACGTTCATTTGGCACAAAGTTATAGTGAAGTCTGGGATTATGCCAACGCTCCCGATAAAGAGGTCATGGAGATTGTGAATGTAGGTAATACTTACATAATAAAGTACAACAATACCGAAATGGCTACAGATACCTCACGGTTTACAAACATGCCAGCAGCCACCTTCACATCAGCCTACGCACGCATCAAACTTTGGGGCCTATTGCATTCTCTTTGACGGCAGGTTTTGTACGCTGACACAGATAGCGTGATATTCACAGCGAGGGAAGGTGAATACATGCCCGCTATTGGGGAGTTCCTCGGAGAGCTAACTGACGAGATCAAGGATGAGTATGGAGACATCGCATACGCAGACTCGTTTGTGAAACAGGGCTAAAAACCTATTGGGTACGGGTGAGGGTGGGGGTTGATACGAAGTATATCGTGAAAGTTAAGGGTATCACGCTTAACCAGGCGAATCGGCGGGTCGTTAACTTTGACTCGTTGAAGGAACTAGTGTGCTTGGAAGATGATGAGGGCGATCGGCCGCCCCAACTAACTGTAGGTACCCACAATTTTCGGGCGCAGAAGCTGGGGGGCGTGAAGGAACTTAGGGGTACAAAGGTGTGCCGTAACACCTATAGGAAACGTTACCAGGTGCCTGGTACCTATGATACCGTGCCCTTTAGATACCATAATATTTGATATGTCTATTGTTAACTTATTTATTACAGGTATTTGTAAATATATATACACCTTGAATATATCGTTTATTAAATAAATCGTGTTTCAGTTAGCGTTTCACTTTCTCCTTTGCGCGCGTGCGTGCGTGTGTGTGTGTGTGTGTACAGTAAAAAGCTAAACTCCGCCCATTGTAAGACCGGCAACGTGAGTCATGCCGCTACCTCAGTATGCCTCTATCCCTGCGTGCTCAGTTGACCTCTGCACACCCTTGAACTCAGACGTGTATTCTCCCGCGTAGAAGAAAAATAGTAATGGCTACCTTTAATATTGCGTGTTCAACATATATGAAGTGGTATTCGGCAAAGAGTCAAGATGTGGTGGATACTAAAAAACTCCCTATTCCCCCCTCCTTTGCCTCTTTTAAGGCTACATTGAGCCGTGCGAAGGACCAAGATGTTCAAATACTCTACTGGTATTCTGGCGAGGGCGTTGTAGGATTTCGTAGTACAGAGAATGTATTGAAGTATGTTATAGACCTGAGCTTTATAAAGGCTCACACATACTGTGAAGTAGAAGAAGCAACACGATCAGAATATAAGCAACGGCTATAGATAGTCTTGTTGATGAGTGGTGTGACAAACGATATTATATCATGTTACACCATACCGACTACTCGTAATCTACGGTTAAAAATGTAAATCTTGTCATCATGGATAATCTTAAGTATTTTTACCACTATATTAATATATATCATGATGAGGTTTGTAGCGTGGTTGTGGCTAATGGCCTGTGTGAGTTTTTAACAGACTTTAGAGACGAGTATCGCTTGTTAAACAAAAAGGTCAAATATGGACATATGTTTCTCTCAAATAGTGCGCCTGTTTGTGAAGATGTTTAGTTTGTGGAAATGAACGTCTGGTGAGTGATAAAACATTAAATTTGATATTGTTTCGGGAAATTCTGTTTGTTCAAGAGTGTTTGAACAAGCCTTTACACGCGTTAGCCGTGTGACGCGCTCCCCCCAGCTAGCCGACCACCCGTGTACCTCATGAAACATACGAGTTCGAACAAACCCATACACGTTTCATCAGCGTGACTCATTCCCCCGTCGAGCCGATCCGTCCACCTGTGGCTCATAGTCATCTCAGAGCTTGAACCGAGTGGATGTGGGAATACGATGGAACTTCCTTTGAGAAGCATTCTCAACGCCTCGTACGATGTCTCCGTGACGAAGTCATTCCGCGTGTTCAGGCGTGAAACCGGCACCATTAACTATGTACTTGAAACAATTTGCAGGCAAGTAAGCAAACGTAATGTTACTTATTTAAGTGTTGAGGAGATGAACAGTCTTCGTGATAGTTGAGAAGTGGGGGAGGACCGTTATAAAATACCTGCAGGTTTAGGTACAAGAAAAGAGCAGATTAGTGACGCCCCCTCACACGCCGTTGTTTGCACATTGTGTATAAATAACGAACAGCCATGCGTTGATATACGACGGATGTGGAAGAATGCTTCTGATAATAACGTTCTTGTCCTTACTCGAAACCGCTTCATCCTCGACAGAATGTTTGAAAGCGTCGGATTCCGCAAGCTGAAGCCTATATTAGACGCTCGTGTTACGGATATGATTATTTTGACACGGTTCTTGAATACGCATACACCGCTCTGCTCGAAGGATTTATCGAATGTAGGAATGAACAAGGCGAGAATGGTCTTTAAAGCTGGATGCATATTTAAAAGGTTTAGATTCTTCGAAATATCCTGAACGTTGGTACAAAGCACTTGAGCGGTACAGGGCTGAGCTCACCTACATTGTTCATCCTGAAGAGCTGTACCTATATATAATGAATAGCTGTCGTTACGACTTGGAAGATTATTTCAATTGCCGCTATGCAGAGTGAAGAAGAGTTCACGATTGAAAAGCTCGGGGCTGTAACAAAAAACCCTCGATTGGAAAGGTTTGTTTATTTACTTGAATTTAATAATGATGTTGTAGTTAACGATGACCTCTTTGTGCGTGCTTTTGATTGTATTCTAGCCGTGTTTAAAGATAACTTGCCACCCGGATGTAAAGTAGGCACAAAAATAGTATTGAATGATATGAAAGCCATTTACGTCGAGTATATGCCTCCGTATCAGTTAAACGGCGAAGTGTTGCTTGGACGGTTTTATCACGTCGTGCGAAGTAATAGCGATGTGGATTCTATTACGTGTGAGTTTAGCGTTTCGCACCGTAAAACTTAAAGGATGTATATTTAAATTGTGTGTATATACTATATATTTCCTCTACTAATATGCATTTGTTTACACGTTTCGTGTATTATTATTTTCAATATATTTAATATAACTGTGTATATGTATTTCCTGTACTAATATATTGATAATGCACCGTTTTGTATATTTTTGATTATATATTTTCCGTTCGTGATGCTATTATTATTATTTTTTTACCATATATACAGGGTGGGCCGAAAGTCTGGATCCATAGGAAAATATTTATTTTAATACATAAATTACAACAAATGGTAAATACTTAAAATGAATATCAACTTTAACTCGTAAATGCGTATCCGTGATACTGTACAGTAGTTCGTACTCCAGTATAAATACTCAAATACTTTTTTTATTTCAGCCCAGAAATGGCTTCGAATCTAACAACAGAAGACCGGGTAGAACTTGTGCTCATGTACGCAAGACAGGGCGCTACACACAGAGAAGTTGCTACCGAATTCAATAGAAATCATCCTGATAAGCATCCAGTAACACATGCGACTGTTGGCAAGTTGTTTAAACGTTTCAAAGAAACATGAAGTGTACATGATCGACGGCGTTCTGGTCGTCCAAAAACTGCAACTGATGAAAATACCTCTGCAATGGTTGTGAAACTTTAACGAATAATCCAGTAAAGTCAACAAGAAGATTATCAAATGAAACACGCATCTCGAGAACGTCAATTCGAAGAATTATTAAAAATCATAAATTCCATCCCTAAGTGTCTCGATGTCAGAGGCCGCCAATTTGAGCATTTGTCATAATTTGTTGTTTATACTGGAGTACGAACCACTGTACAGTATCACGGATACGCATTTACGAGTTAAAGTTGATATTCATTTTAAGTATTTACCATTTGTTGTAATTTATGTATTAAAATAAATATTTTTATATGGATCCAGACTTTCGGCCCACCCTGTATATATATATATATATATATATATATATATATATATATATATCCCATTGTATATTTATTTCCATTAATTCGCCTAAATAAACGGAATGATGTATTGACGTTTTATTTATTCCTTTTTGATGGTACACGGCATTTAATTATATCAATTGGTTGGTTTCTAAAGCGAATTTCTAAACCAGAATATATGCTTTAATTAAATATCGCTATCTGGCAACTCGACCTTCTAAGCCAACTGGTGGATTAAGCCAGAATATGTGCTTTAATTAAATAAATAGTGCAAAATGGCAACTCGATCAGATACGCCAAATGGTGGTGAGAGAGAGAAATAAACATGATCGAGTGTTGCAATAACGGGATCCTATTTGTTTATGTTTAATAGCTCTGTCTATTGGGTCGTATTTAGAGACCCTGTCGTTCTACTAGGAGTTGGTAAGTAAGGCGGTGGTGGAGGTGGTTGGTGGGTTGTTGTGTCATAGTTTCACCACCAATCGTCTAAGTTTGGACGCTTGGTTGTAGCCCTCATATCGGTTACGTGGTGTTAATGGGATGAGCTCCTAAAAAGTCGTAGCCCTCATCTCACCATGTGCTGTTGATGGGATGAGCTCCTAAAAGTCTATACTTAGACGATTGTCGGTGATGTGATGCTTTTTTGTGTAGTGGTTGTGCTCGTATATATTTTGCTATTGAGGCTTTGCATGCATCAATCAGTTTATATATATATATATATATATATATATATATATATATATATATATATATGTGTGTGTGTTTGTGTGTGTGTGTGTGTGTGTGTGTGTGTGTGATAATAGGGGGTTTATAGGCGTACACTACAGTCGGTGACTGTATGTGCGTTTGTGTGCGCTTTTAATTCGTTCTGAGGTTATTAATATATACAGGCCATTTACACCTTCTAAGAAACCTTTTAAGCCAACTTCTAAGCCAATATTTGCTTTAATTAAATAATTTAAATAGCGCAAACTGGCAACTCAGCCTTCTAAGTCAACCTGTGGAATAAGTCAGAATATATGCTTTAATTAAATAAACAGCGCAATCTAGCAACTCAGCCTTCTAAGCCAACTGGCTGATTAAGCCAAAATATATGCTTTAATTAAATAAATAGCGCAAACTGGCAACTCAGCCAGATAAGCCAAATGGCTGATTAGGGTTCCTATAATACAGTGGCTGCTCGGCTGAAGTTTTAATATGCTCTTGGCTCCTGCCGGGCGAAAACCTCTCCTCTCTCTTAGGTTAGGTCTCCCCCTTTGGGGGGTTCATTGCAGCTTTGGGGATGCCTCCAAGTTGCATAACCCCTTGTTGCTACCCACTTTAGGGGGTGCCTTGCAACAAATGGGGATGTGGAGCTGCAACAAAGGGGGGTGGGGATGGAACTGTGGGGTTGGCACTCTTGCAACGTTTGCAATTGCATTGCACTCTAACATTTTGCGGCCACACTACTAGGGTGACCGTTGTTTAACCTCTTCTTTCTCCTCTTCAGAGGTGTTAACGCCGAGGGTGATGGCGTTTTCAAGTGTGGCAGGTGCGGTGCATGTTCCAAGTCTTTTAACCTTTTCAGATTTCCTATCATTGCTTTGATGATATTTATCTGTTGTAGTCTTGCTTTAATATGCTTCCATCCTGATGGTGAAGGCCTATCCCACTTTCTCAGCAGATCATGGACGATGTCTACGATATTCGATCCCTGTACCTTTGCTCCTTTCACAATGAACTCACCTGTATCGGTCCTCTGTATGTTGGGCTCCTCATTCAATAGATTTTAAAGACTTAAACCTTTATTCCTCTATGTATGTGGGAGGGTGCTTTTTAAAACATGCTCGATATGTTATGTGGCGACCCGTTAATCTTTGGTTGGTCAGCTCTATCGTTGGACACAGGCCCTATATCACCATGCCAATCGTTGTCCGTGCTGTGCCTAATAACCACGGGGAGCTCTGTCGGATTCTTATAATTTTCGTACTCGTGAAGAAATTTCTGCAGAGCTTCTTGGTATGAGGTTCTTTTCTCATCAGGTGTTTTTTCAGTTTAATAGAGTTAACAATTCACTTTCCATTCTTTTAAGCCTGCTTTTACGGGGTTCTAGAACTGTGTCTGGATTCTTTGAACTTTGCAGTGAAGCATACAGCTCGTGTGGAATCACTACCACTTTCTTCATTATATTAATCTAGTCAGTAAAGGACCCAAAACTGTAAAAAAGATCGGGAGGAATGCCCCTCCTCTTTGTACAATAATTCGTTTTTTCTTCCCCACAATTGACTTTTACGAGCGAGTGCACGTATAATGTTCTTGTAACGGCGTAGGCGAGCCTTCTGTGGGGGTTTCATTGACACATTGCAATTTATAACGTTAAGACAGATTTCACAGACGCATTTTAAAAAGTCGGAGTCAATATTTTTAACAAACATCTGTTGCATTGCCCGGGGCAGTCGATGATAGATTTTTATTAACTCATGGTATTTTTTAGCCTCTTCGTCATTCTGGAGTATACACCGTTTCAGGCCCGTTTAGAAATATATTCGTTCTTAAAGCACCCTAAACGTGTTTCGCGGATGAAGGTTGCAAAGGAAATATCCGTAACGCTGGCTTGTAGCTTCTTTACAAACTTCCAAAAACTCCTTACGCTGATTCGCGAACATTTGAGTGGCTAATACCAATTTGTGATGCATCTCTACGTTGCGCGAATAAGACTAGATATTGTGTATTTAACGACACATCGCGCATGTATCTATTTTTGAAAAATAGATTCTGATTGATGAAGAACACGCCTATGTTAAGATAGTGGGAGAATACTGTAAATGATTGATACGTCGAATAGCACCATATTAATTTGTGAACAAATTTTGAGAACATCTCTCCCTTTACTTTAATGATTTTAAGCATAAACAGTTTTACCACATCCTGTAGGGCCAGATATAATACATGTGGATGGGCTCGTGAACCTGAATTTTTCCACAGAATCCATTTCTAACACGTCACACTCCTAAGTGGGTCATTTACAAAATATAATAAATATTTAAGTGATGTTCCTTATATTCTACAGTCTTGTTTTTCTCTTCTCCCACAGAACCGTGAATGACGATGAGGTACAGCACCCCATCATCGATATTACAGATGACCACTACGATAGTGTAATTGTGATCTCAGACTCCAACCTCGCTAATGAGCCCACATCAGCGATACCTGTAGCATTCGACAATTCAAAGAGGAGGCATGATGAACCCTCCACGTCAGATATAAAGCGTACCAGGATTGCGCCGGTTGTTAGACCCCCAGCAATAGAGCCTCTACCCGCTACTTCTTACGACACAACCCGACAATAGTACCTTCCTCAAATATACCCATTATTCCTCTCCAATTCCAGGTACATCCTCAACAGCAGCAGCAACAGCTTCTCGTTCTGTAGAGGATGGTATAGCATTCGAGTTGGTGCGCACCGCTATCCCAACCCCAGCCCTGAACTAGAAATCGGTATATTATCAGGGTTGATCCTAGATCCATGTATAGCAATGGTGTTGAACACGGACTGCGACGCATAGTTGAACGTATTGTAGAGTTTGCCCTTCAGAACCGCGACGAACGTGAAGTCAAAACGCGGCTGTCCTTCTGGTTCGGGTTCAGATGACGGAGATGTAGATGATTTTTGGGTAGTAATACCATTCAGATGCTTGGCAGCTGTAGATATAGAGTATATATTAGGCCGTATAATGCAGGCTTCTCAAAGTAGTATAGCCTTCAATATGGACAACTTCACGGTAAATATGACCGTGTATTCCGTGTTGCGAGTCATAGTGCCACCCCTTATACTCTTAACTTCAATTTTCAGGCTATTTACAAGCGACATATAAACGCCGATCGTTAGATAGATAGATAGATAGAATAACCTTTATTAATAATAAAATAAATACAGTAGTCTTTTTACAATTTACAATTTTTACAATGACATAAATAATTGTGAAGCTCGACTATTTATTTTTTTTTTAAATTTTTATTTGGCCCTTAAGCTTTAGGCTTTACTGGGCTCTTATTAAAAATAAGCAGCTAGCCGTTATAAATTAATAATAATAAAATAAATAAATAAGTAAATAAGTATTATTAATAGTTAAAGCCTGTATTTCAATATTAAACAATATTAATGGACAATATTAAACATTATTAGTGGACATTAATCCAAGATTTTTGTTAGTATCCCATTATTAATCGGGATTTTAACTTGGTTTTAAACAAATTTACATTCGCAATATTTTTTATATCGGCATGCAAGTCATTCCATAGTTTCAATCCAATGAAAATGGGTAGTTTTTGAGATGAAGACAATCTAAATTGAGGTATAACAATCTTTGATCTATTTCTGGTCTGATTCGGGTGGATTTCTTGATGAGTTACAAAATATCTATTTACCCATTGCAAATTAATGATTTTGCTCTTACACTTGTAAATAAAAATAAAATGTGCCAGTTTGGTTATATCATTGAGCTTTAGTAGGTTTAGCTCTTTAAATAATGCACTAGAGTGATCAAGGAAATCAGCATCAGATAATAACCTTATTGCTCGTTTTTGGATGACAAAGATACCATTTAATGCGTTGTTAGCGGAGTTTCCCGAAACAAGGGTGCAGTATGTTATATAAGGAAGAACAAGAGTATGATAAAGAGTCAATAAAACTTGTTTAGGGACTACATTTCTAAGTTTAAACATTATAGCAACGCTCCTTGAAATCTTTTTCGCGATATAATTTACATGATCACTCCATTGTAAATTCTTATCTAGCATTACACCAAGAAATTTTGTTACAGTACACTCCTTTATGGTGATTTCATTAACATTGAGTTCATCAAGATATACATTTCTTTTATTAGTAAAAATCATGAAATTTGTTTTACTGGTATTTAGGAAGAGTTTATTGGTGGTCAACCATTTCATTACACTGATGAATTCTGAATGAAATATATTCTTAGCTGTATTAACATCTTTGCAAGAAAAGGAGAGAGTTGTATCATCTGCAAACATTATGAAGTTCAGTATATCAGATGAACGTGGAAGGTCATTTATATATAATAAAAATAACAGTGGACCCAGCACTGAGCCCTGTGGCACACCATATTTGACAAGCGCTTTCGTGGAGCAAACCTTATTTACTGATACAAAATTATATCTATCGGACAAATAACTTTTAAACCAATCACTGATTGCCCCTCTAAAGCCGTAACAATACAATTTATTAAGTAGAATATTATGGTCTATTACATCAAACGCCTTACTCAAATCCATAAATATTGACATCATTATTTCTTTGTTCTCCTTAGCTATATTTACATTTTCCATAAGATTTAAAATAGCCATTTCCGTTGTTCTATTATTACGGAAGCCATATTGATTTGGAGATAATAAATTGTAAGATTCTAAATATCGCTGCATTCTCCTTTTTACAATTTTTTCGAAAACTTTGCTGAACACAGATAATGAACACACCGGCCTGTAATTTGTTGCTAGTGTAGGATCACCCCCTTTAAAAAGGGGTGTTATACAACCAGTTTTTAGCATTGATGGGAATATTCCTTTGGAAATACTTTGATTGATAATTTTAGCCAAAGTTACAGATATCTTATCTTTAACAAGTTTCAATATAGGTACAGGAATGTTATGAATGTTATTTTTTGTATTTTTTAATTTACCAATAATATTCTGGACCTCAGTAGAGGTAGCAGGAACAAAAGAAAATGAATTTAGTGGGCTGGGTGGCATATATTCTAGAGGTGAGTGATCATTATTTATTAATTGTGAGCGAAGCTTATCCGCTATTGAAGTAAAATGTGCATTTAAAGAGTCTGCAATAGCAGTATCATCAGTAATTGCTTTATTATCAACATTTAATTTCTCTATTGGATTTTTCTTAATTTGTTTTCCGAGAAGATTGTTTATGGTTGTTTAAGTGTTTTTCATGTCTCCTTTATGTTTGGAAAATTGATTGTTATAATAGTTATATTTTGCAGTTTTGATTATTTTAGTTAATTTGTTTCTGTATTGAGTATATTGTATTTTAGGAATTTTGCTCTGCAATTGCAATTTGAATAATTTATCTCTATTCTTTATTGAAGTGATAATTCCTGGAGTGATCCATGGATTTGCGACCCTTTTGGGCGAAACTGTTTTTCTCCTTAAAGGAAAGCAAATATTAAAAATATGGAATAAGGTGTCATAGAAGAACTGAAACATATGATCTGGGTCATTTAAAGGTTCGTCACAGTCAAGTCGAGTATTTTCTACTGCCCCAATAAATTTTCTTTTGTTAACCTCTGAGAATATTTTGTAATCAATAGTTGTTTTGTCCGCAACCTGAACAATGTTGTTGTTGTTGTTGTTTAGCCGATCAGCCCACCCTGATCGAGCAAGCCGGCGACACGCAGGTAACCGATCGCCCTCTCCGGAGTGGACCAGAGGTTCAGCGCACTCGTGATGGTGTGTTGTGTTCGTTGTTGTGCTAGAGCGGTACAGTCCGTCATAATGTGTTCAATTGTTTGTGGTGTGTCTTGGCACAGGTGGCAGGTGTCGTCTATGGAGTTGTCTAGTCTGTGTTTATATGTCCATAAGTTGGGGTGATGTCCACATCGGAATCGTGCTAAGTTAACTCGATCCGATCTGCTCAGGCTGATCTCTGACCTGTTAATGGGCGGCGGCTTCGCACCTAGGACCGCATTCGGACCGAGTCGTGTCAGTGCTTTGTGGGTTAGGTGTGTGTGTATGTGTTTTCTGTACTGTGTGATGTCTGTGGGGCGTGGTATGGAATGGAGTATTTGGTTGTAATGTCTCTCTGGTGTTACCTTAATGGTGCGAGGTGTTGGTGCATGATTGTACATGTAGTGGCAAGGGTGTTGTGGGTTAGTTGTCGCTGCTGCCATGAATTGTGTTCCCCTCATGTCTAAATGTTCCCTAACTTTTAGTATTTTTGTTTCTGTGTGCAGGTGTTCTATTGGTGTTGTTCGAGTGCATCCTGTAATGATACGAAGTGCGTTGTTTTGTATTGTTTGTAAGGTGTTTATGTGTGTGTTTGAGATAATGGGTGCCCAGCATGGGCTAGCATAGTCCATAACTGAGCGAATATATTGTTTGTAGATGAGTGATGTTGTTTCCTGCTGGTGTCCAAAGTTTGTGCCTGTTAGTACCCTAAGCGTGTTAAGTCTTGACGTACATTTGTTTTTAATGTCCTGAATGTGGTTTGCAAAAGATAATGATGTGTTGTATGTGACACCTAGTATTTTGGTTCTGTGAGTGTGTGGAATGTTGATGTTGTTTAGTGTAAGTTGTGGAATTACCTGGTGTTCTTTTGTGTTGCTTGTAAGCAAGGTGATGGTTGATTTTGTGGGCGCTACTTTGAGTCTATTGTGTGTGAGCCAGTCTTGTATACTGTTTATGTATGTTTGTAGGTTATTTGTAGCGGTGTCGATGTTGTTGTGGGTGGATGTTAGAGTGATATCATCTGCATATGATGATAAGGTAAGCTTGTTATCTATGGGTGTTGGAATGTCATGCATGTATAAGTTGAACAGTGTTGGTGAGAGAACAGAGCCTTGAGGGACCCCGTTCGGAAAAAGCTTGTTTTTGGATGACTTGCCATTAAATGTGACATGTGAGTATCTTCCTGAGAGATAGTTGCTCAGCCACCTTTTGGTGTTATTGTGCATGTTTGTGTTGAGTATTTTGTTTATGAGAGGGAAGCGTGGGATAGCATCAAATGCTTTACTAATGTCTATTGTTGCTAATAGTGTACGTTGAGCTGGTCTTCTAGAGTTGATGCCATCCATGATGTGCTGCGTCAGGTTAGTGAGTAATGTCGTGGTTGAGTGGTGAGGTCTGAATCCATGTTGAGTAGGCGATAGTGGTATGTGTGGGTTGGTGATTTGTAAGATTAGTCTTTCTGTTACTTTGGAAGGTGTGCACAGTAAAGTAATGGGTCTATAGGAAGCTGGTTCTGTTGGATTTTTGTTTGGTTTGAGTAGTGTAATAATTTTACCTTGTTTCCATATGTCAGGAATAATACAGTGTTGGTATGAATATGTGCTGATATTTGTGAGAGCTAGTATTCCTTGTGGGCCCAAGTGCTTAAGGTGTATGTTAGATATGTTGTCTGGTCCAGTAGCCTTCGAATTTTTAATGTTTTTGATGATCTTGGTGGTCTGGTCTGTATTGAAGGGTGTAATGGTCGTGTCGAGTCTGTAGGTTTTCTTGTGTCTGGCTGTTTGTTTGTCTGCGTGTTTCTGGTTGTTGTCTCTGTTTAAGTGACTTATCTTTGCGTAGTGATTAACTAGAATGTTAGCTTGTTGTGTGTATGTTGGGATATTATTTTGGCTGCGACAGATAGCCGCGTGTGAGGTGTGAATGCCGCTGTTAGAGTGGGTAATGCTGTTTATAGTCTTGTATAGCCTGTATGTATCTGTGGAGTGGTTTAGTGTTGTTATGAATTCCCTGAATGTTTCTGTTTGTTTTTCTTTGAGTTTGTTGTTTATTTCTGTGTTGAGCTGTTGTATCTGCTGCTTTATGGCTTCTGTGTGTGGTGTTTGTGTGTTATGTTTGAGGTTGTTACGTTGCCTTATGAGGTGGGCTATTTCTCTAGTGTAATTTGGGTTGTATTTCCTAATGTTGCCCTCAGTCTGTATTTTGAACTGTTCCCAATCAGCTTTCTTGTAATTTCTGTAAGTGTGCCTAAGGCTGTTGGGGCAGAGTGTAGAATGTGTTGTAATGATAATGGGCAGGTGGTCTGATGACAGTTGTTTTTCTGTTCTCCATTGTGTATGTGTTGCTAGTGAGGGGGAACAGAACGTTATGTCTGGGGAGGAGTTTGAGTATCCTGCTTGATGTGGTATGTGTGTATGTTCTTCTGTATTGTTAAGAATGAAGAGGCTGTTTAGTTGTGTGGCTATGTTGGCGCCTCTGGTGTTGTTTTGGTTGTGCAGGTACCAACTAGTGTCTTTGGCGTTGAAGTCTCCTCCTAAGATGACATTAGTGAGAGAGGCAAGATTGTGTAACTGTGGATTGTAATTGGCTGGCACCTGAGGTGAACTATCTGGTGGGATGTAAATGTTGATTAGTGTGGTGTTGTGTTTTGCGCGTGTTTTAATGTTAACTGCCTGTATTTCTATCGTGTTATCTGCTTGGATTGTGTTTGTAATGTTTTGGGTAGCATCAGTGTAGCTAATGCTTTTACGTATGTAAGTGATGAGTCCACCCCCGTTACCCCCAGTACGATCTTGACGGATCGCCGTGAAGTCAGGGATGGTGGGTGTTTTGTGTGTGCGTTTTAGATTGTTTCTTGTATAAGTGCTATGTGAATGTTTTGTTTGTGTACGAATTCCCTAAGCTGCATGATTTTGTTTGTGAGGCCATCTACGTTGTACTGTAATATGTTAATATTATACTTCTGTATGTGTCTCATGGTGCTATTGTGTCTATGTCTTTGTGTATGGTGACATGTGTAAGTTGTAGTGGGGCCTGGATTAGTCTTAATGTCGCCAGAGAGTAAGAGTAGTTCGGGGAGCACGCAATTGTTCCCTGTAATTGAAAAAATAGCACGCTGAGAATAGGTCCGGCCCCGGGAGCCGATCGGCACTCTGACCGTGCCACGCAACAGGCCGTCGACTGCCAGTCTGGCCAACCGTAGACAGCCCGCTACACGGAGATTTGAGGAAGTTTGGCCACCAGCGCGTTGATGTTTTGGTTTGACGTCGCCTCTTCGCGTTGACGTGTCCTGCGCTGGAGGATGCAGCCACTCTTTAGAAGCTTCCTCGTCAGCTGCTAACACTTTTTTCACGTTGTTCTCGCTACCTGTTCAGACGTTTTTTATAAACAAATCTCAGTTTTCTGCTCAACACGGCTCTTTCTAATTTTAAAATTGATTAGTCAAGGAAGGAAGATGTTGACTTCTATTTTGCAGCAACAGTTGATGATATTTATGTTACTTTACTGATTAATGAAAATGATTAGGCTCTTCAAGTTATAAATGAATTCTTTCGTAATAATTGATAAATACGAAACACAAAACGTATATGCAAACAGGATGATGATGCTTAGACTACTCAAGTTGATGAAGTTTTCTCTTTCTCATATATTGTATCGACGTAATACTGTAAATATATTTAAAGTTTCTGCATAAATAACTTGTGTTTCACAGTAAACAAAGATTTCCCTCAATCTTCTATCACATCCAAACAGTTCTGTTAGATCGATTCCCAGACAATGTTGTTGAAAATAGCGTAAGTAGGAAAATGATCACTGATGTTAGTGGTTATAATTCCAGAGTTTACAAGGGCATTGCTATTTACAAATATATTATCAATCGTAGATTCTGTTATTCGATTGCCATAACTGCAGACTCGAGTGGGTTTGGTAATAGAATGACTAAGATAGAAAGAATTCATTAAGTTTAAAAATTTATGAGAGATTGTTTCAGATTGCAAATTGATGTTGAAGTCTCCCGCAACTATGGCATTCGATTTATGAAAGTTGCATAACATGTTATCTAAGTGAATTAAAAAGCTATTGATATTAGTATTAGGTGGTCTATATATTGCATGGACAGAATATACATTACTTTTGTCTTTTATATTCACAATCAGGTTTTCATTGTCACTATTACATAGAGAAAATACTTCGTTAGAGTCGTAAGTTTGATGCACATACAGAGAGATACCCCCCCAATCTGACCATCTCTTACAGTATGATAAGCAACGTAATTATCTATATTATATAGGTTTTTACTACTATTTAACCAAGTTTCCGTGAGAATTATAACACTAAATTTGACCGTAGAAGTTTTCAAAAGGGCCAATAAGTAGTTATAGTTCCTAGGTAAGCTTCGAATGTTTAGATTTAGTACTGAAAGATTTTTATAAATATCTTTTTGTAATACAAAGGCATTAAACTCGTCTATCGATGAGACCATGCAATTGCCTATACCAGATTCCTGATCTAGATTCTCTAAACTGGATACAGAATTGTTTGGTAATGAATTGAAATAATTAATATCGGCACATATACAGTGCCCGCGAAAAGTATCCGATCACTCAAGAAAATACAATATTTTCCCTTGATATTCAGAGACACGTAATTCACTTTCTATTTGTTCTAGCGACATCTGGTAACTTTGAGGTTGCTCGCTGATATGAGAGCTATCCAACGCATTCTCAAATTAGTGTTCTGGTAGCCTTCGTTGCGGGTGGCTGTGTCTCAAATTTGTCAGATTTCACTGTTTGTGTAAATTTCTTGATATTTTTTTTTTTTTTACAGAAAGTGGTGTAAATAAAATTTATATATAATGTGTGCTAAAAAACAACTTAAGAGTGATTGTCGAGGTGCTATTGTTGCTTTGCATGCATGTGGGAAAATCACAGAGACAGATAGCTAAGGAATTAAACATATCCCAAAGTACCGTTAATTTATGGGTTTCACGGGCTAAGAACAATGGTGGCCTAACCACGCCAGTCCCTAAAAAACGATCTGGCAGACCGAGAAAAACAAATTCGCGAACAGACAAACTTATGAAACGTTTAGTATTGAAAAACCCAACAATAACTGCGAAAGAAATAAAATTTAATATGAATAATTTTTATCTGGTGTTTCTGAACGAACTATCCAGGAGCGGCTCCAAAAAGAACTCGGATTACCATCTCGCCATGCTGCTAAGAAACCGTTCATTAATGAAAAAATGCGTAAAAAACGTGTCGCATTTTGTAAAAAATACATTCATTGGACTGTTGATGACTGGAAGAAGGTTTTATTTAGCGATGAGTCGACATTTTTGACATTCAGAAGTTGTCCAAAAAAGGTTCGCCGGCCTATTGGCTCAAATAGGATGGACCCTAAATACACCATAAAGACAATGAAACACCCTCCAAGTGTGATGGTTTGGGGTTGTTTCGGTTACTATGGGCGTGGAAACTTATATTTTCTTCCGAAGAACACAACTATGAATGGTGCACGGTATTTAGCAATGCTACAGGATAAACTTCCAATGGCAATGGCAATCCAAAGGACAAAACATACATGCATGATGGTGCACCATGTCACAGGGCCAAAATAGTGACAAAATGGATTACTGACAATAAATTTGATATTTTGGATTGGCCTGGTAATAGTTCAGATCTCAATCCGATAGAAAATCTGTGGCTAATAATAAAAAATAGGTTGAATGCCACGACACTGGCTCAGTCGAAAAATTACAAGAGGCCATCAAAAAGGTATGGTGCAAGGAAATATCAGTGGAAGTTTGTCAAAACTTGATTAAATCCATGCCAAAACGTCTAGAACAAGTCATCCAAACCAAAGGACAGATGACAAAATACTAATATAAGGTTAGTATACATTTAAACATTGTTTTTTATGTAAAAAATACAAATTTCAAGGGTGATCGGATACTTTTCGCGGGCACTGTACTATGAAAGTCTTTATCGATGAAAGCCATTTAACAGTAGTTCTCAAACAATTTCACTAGATACAGAATACGGGAATAAGGAATTACCGCCCAGTTGAGCCGAGACTGGGAAAGTCGACTGTTGAGGTTGTATGCGGAGTTATTCGCAGGCCTCCTGTGTGCCGACTGTCGGCTGGCGTTTTCTTAGTTCTCATAGCTTCGAATACTTTTTCACTAACAAGGTGAACTCCTTTGACCGAAGTATTCCGCGCTGGAGGAGTCTCTCTCTCTTTAATCATTAACTTCGCTCCAAGGAAGTAGGCAACTTTCCCGAGTCTCCTCGCTTCTATGAGTAGAGGGAGCTTTTCTTTACGAATTTTACGTGTTTCCTCACATACGTCGTCATTGACGAAGATTTTTATCCTTTCAGCTTTCTTCTGTTTTTTAGTATTAAATCTCTGTGAGTTTCATCCTCGCATATTACTTTTATAGCTGAAGTGGGCGTCTTAGATTCAGTCGTGTCATTAACTCTAGAATTTGCTTTTTGTGGTGGAAATTGTTTTTTAATCTAAAAGCATTTTTGATCTTAATATTCCCCAAATTCAGTCTATCTTTTATTATGTCCTCCACCTTTTTCTTCGTGTCGCCGTTTGTTTCTCTATTCATTTCAGATACCCACATTATGATTAAATTATTGGCACGTGAATTATCGTCTAGGCTGTTTAATTTATTCTTAATTGAATCGTGCTCATTTTTTATCATCTCTATGTTACGATTATTTTTAGTAAGCGAGTTTAGACTAGAGTTAAGATCCTTTATCTGGTCGTGTGCATACTGAATGCTCTTTTCGAGCTCCATATTTCTATATTCCAGTTTTGCATTGAGGTTGTTGTTGTTTTGCAGTTGTTGCGGTTTTATAGCAGAAGTCTTAGCTCATGTGTTTACTCTACTAAATACACGAGTCAAAAACATTTGGTTGCCAACGGTAGTGGAGCGTGCCCGTAAACTAGCTGTAGACTGTAAACTTGAGTTTGACTGCGATATGGGTCCTGAAGAGCTGAGAAGGGTAGAACAGTAAATGAATGTTCGTATAGTTGTGTTTGGAATGGATGATCGTCGTAGGACTGTGTTTGTTTTTAAAAGCTGTGAGAGAGATCGTACAATATCCCTACTTATTTTAGGACTGTCAGGAGCAACGTATCTCCCCATCCGTAATATAAGGTACCTTTACGCGAGCTATGATAAAAGTCGAAAATATGGACGGCATCATGATTTGTGTGAGGGGTGTCTCGAGTTTGCGGATGATATAGTGAAACATTGTAAAGATTGCCACATGGTATGTGTGCAGTGTAAAAGTTCCAAATGTGAAAGCTTTGTGGTTGAAGCTGAGAAGAGGGATTGTGATGTAAGCAGACGCACATTTTTCAATAATAACTGTTTTGAACTCCATAAGTCAATTTGCTCGTGCAGGAAAATTAGAATCTGTAAATGTGGTATGTTTAATATGATGGATAATTAGGGAAATTTCAAGCATAAGTGTGATGAAATTCACTGTTCTACATGCCATTAGAAATATAAGCCGGTTGGAGTAAAACATGTGTTATATGAAAGACGCTTAGCCTAAAAATAGCCCTTGTATAACTGTGTACTACGATATAGAAACATACACGAACGCTGAACCAAAGAGGTTATTCCACATTTACTTCTAAGCCAGACTATCTGTGTTGAGTGTATGGAGATCGAGTGTGATGAATGTCAAAAATGTGGAAAACGGACAATCGTTTTTAAAACGATTGCCCACGATAGCCCTGTGAAACTCTTTGTATCCTATATTGCCAAGTTAGCGGACAAGCTCAAAAATATTGCTGTGTATATTCGTACTCATAAAGGGACAAAATTTGACACACAGTTACTTTATAAGGAGTTGCTTGAGCACGAGTCTTCTGAGATATTTACAGGTGATCCCTTGAAAAGAGGCAACAAACTTATACAGATGCAAATAAGAGGTAATGTGCAGTTTAAAGATCCCTTATTAGTCACACCTTGTAAATTAGCAAAGCTACCCAAGGTCATGGGTGTAGCGAACCTTTAAATTACGTGGGAATACCTCCACCCAAACATTACTTTAACTATGAATGTATGAGTACAGACGAACGTGAAGATTTTGACCGCTACTACAACAGTTTTAATGAATCTAATCCTTATAATATGGCTGATGAATGTGAGCGTTATTGCGTGAATGATGTGCGCGTGCTTAGAGTATGTATCCAGGCCTTTAGAAGGATGTACATAGACCGTTTCAAATGCGATCCGTTGCAAGTCGCAACCACGATCGCATCATTATGTTTTACGGTGTTCAAGAATAACTTCATGCCTAAAGACACCTTAGCCGTCATTCATAGAAACAATCCTCTCAGTTATGGACACAAGGCTATTTACTGGCTCATGCACCTACAACAGCACACAGGTGTATACATAAAACATGCCCGCCACATGGGGGAAGTACCCATTAAGGTTAATGGTCGTGTTGTTTTGGGATGACAGTCTAAGCGAAAACCGTGCCACTTGTGAGAAGAATGTGTACTCCTTTAACGGTTGCTGGTGGCACGGATGCCCCCGTCCTGAGTGTGGAATCGTTGGAGAGATCCACGGTAGATCTCCTGCCGACAGTCTTGCGTGGACCCGCACCCGCGAACAACTTATAGGTTCCCAGTTCATTCTCAAGGTCGTGTGGGAACATGAGTATGATACGCGGAAGGAAACAGATGGGGAGTACCGTGAAGAAATAAACACGATCAAGCGCTCAATGGTGCTGGATCCTCTCAAATGCGGTGATAGCTTGTTCGGAGGGCGTACAAATCCCTTCAATCTATACTTTCCGCTACGGAAGGCGTGAAACTCCATTACTATGACTTTTGTTCTTTATATCCCTACGTGATGAAGAACAATCCGTACCCCGTAGGTGCACCTGAAAAACTGGTGGGACCTGACCTGCCCCTCATCGAGGTGCTCTCCACAAATTTGAACGGGTACTATTTCGGCCTTTCTTTCGTAGATGTGCTCCCCCCACGGGATTTATGGATGCCGATCTTACCCGTCGTTATAGATCACAAGCTCATGTTTCCCCTGTGCGTGAAGTGCGCAGAGGAGAACAATAGGAATTGTAATCATACAACCAATCAGCGTAAGATCAGAGGTGTATATACAAGCCCTGAGCTGGACCTAGCCATTTGCCATGGCTACAGAATATTGAAGATACATGAGGTTTAGAGATTTCAGACGCTACCCAAACTTTTCACGCCATATATCCGGGAGGAGTTGATACCGAAGATGAAAAATCAGCTTATACTGAACGTTACCGGACCGCGAAGGGATACAGCTTCACCGTTCCCAAATTGTAAAGAGCCCAGGCAAGCACTTTCATGCAAAGTTGTGTCTAAATAGTCGTTGGGGAAAATTTGCACAGAATACTGGCAAGGGGAACGTACATTTGGCGCAAAGTTATAGTGATATCTAGGATTGTGCCAACGCTCCCAATAAAGTGGTCATGGAGATCGTGAATGTAGGTAATACTTACATAATAAAGTACAACATTACCGAATAGGCCACAGATAATTCACGGGCTACAAGCATACCTGTAGCCAGCTTCACAACAGCATAGGCACGCATCAAACTTTGGGGTCTATTGCATTCTCTTGGGCGGAGGGTTCTATACGCCGATACTGATAGTGTGATATTCACAGCGAGGGAGGGTGAATACATGCCTCCTATTGGTGAATTCCTCGGAGAGTTAACTGATGAGCTCAAAGATGAGTATGGAGACATCGCATACGCCGACTCTTTTGTCTCAACAGGACCAAAAACTTATGGGATACGGGTCAGGGTGGGAGAGGATATGAAATATATCGTGAGTGCTAAGGGCATCACGCTCAACCAGGCGAATCGGTGGGTCGTTAACTTTGATTCGTTGAAGGATCTAGTGTGCTTGGTTGATGTTGAGGGCGACTAGCCGCCCTAACTAACTGTAGTAGTGGTGGACCGGATGTCAGTTTTTCAACATCTGCGGATGTGGATTTTTAATTTAAATATCCGCGGATGCGGATATTTAGTTAATCTATCAATATATTATAGAATTATGAATATATGACATAATTTTTCAAATTTCGTGATATTACTATTATGGCAGGCAATGCATAAGAATTAAAATTAATATTAATGTTTTCATTATGATAAAAATAATAACTTTCTCAAGAGTTTCAGCCAAAGAAAATTCAATGAAACAAGTTTCATTCATTTTTCTGTGTTACCAGGTATTTATATTTTGAGGTTTATATGAAAATGAAAATGAAAATGAAAAGGTTTATTGGCAGACTATAGTCCATATGACAAATATTATTAATACAATGACAGTTCATACACTAAGGATAAAAATATATACAATTGATTAGAAATAATACTGCACTGTCGAAGTTAAGTGGAGCTACAGACAGACGTTTTCGTACCAAGAAGTCCATAGCTTAGAGGATAAATGGCAGGACTCATGGATAGCTTGGATGATCGGGTTGGTTGATTTTTTAATTCTTTGCATTAGACTGTGTTGAGCACGTCTTGTTACCTCCGGGAAGCTCGGAACATTGCGGGTAGCAAACATTTGCGAAGCTGAGCATATCGGGGGTAATTTACGTAAGAGTCTAAAAGACCTGTTGTACAGCAAATTTAGGGTTCTGCCAGAACCTTTTTTATAATTCACCCAGAGTTGCTGACCGTATATATTACTGCAGAAAGTACGAAAGAGTGTGTCTTTAGCTTCACTTGTACAGAAACGAAAGTTACTTATGGTCATTTTCGCTTTAGCACACAGGCTTCGAGATTGTTTTCTTATATCCGAGTCATCACTCAAGGAGCTGGTAATAGTTTGACCCAAATACTTAAACTCTTGTACTTCCTCAATTACTTCACCATTCATTTTAAACCTTATATCAGCTGGCTGATTACAGCTTTGAGGATGAAATTGCATAACCTTAGTTTTTGTAACATTAAAAAGAATATCATGTTTCTGCGAATACACTTCGCAGACATTTAGTAGCCGATCCAGACCTTTACACGAAATGTGCATGACTGTGCATTATAAGCTAATTTATAAGCTTATTTAATTGTAAATTGCATAATTTATTTGAGGTAATTTCCGCATAACATCCGCAGTCAGAAGTGCGGATGCTGATGTTAAAAATGATGCGGATGCGGATATCCGGTCCACCACTAAACTGTAGGTACCCACAATTTTCGGGCGCAGAAATTAGGGGGCGTGAAGGAACTTACGGGTACGAAGGTGTGCCATAACACCTATAGGAAACGTTGCAATGTGCTTGGTACCTATGATACCGTACCATTGGATACCATAATCTTTGATTGTTATATATATGTCTATTGTTAACGATATGTTTATTTATTACACGTATTTGTAAATATACATACACCTTGAATAATTTGTTTATTAAAATAAATCAGTTTCAATTAGCGTTTTACTTTCTCCTTTTGTGTGTGTGTGTGTGTGTGTGTGTGCGCGCGTATGTACAGGAGAAAATTCTAAGCTCCACCAAGCGTATGTACAGGAGAAAGTTCTAAGCTCTGCCCACCTGTATGATCTGTCACGTGACTCCTGCTACTACCTGGGCATATCTCTACCCTGCGTGCCGAGTTAACCGCTGCAAGCCCTGGATCTCAGACGTGTATTTTCCCACGTAAATCAAAAAGAGTAATGGCTACCTTTAATATTACGTGTTCGACGTTTATGAAGTGGTATTCGGCAAAGTGTGAAGATAAGGTTACTGAATGGCTCCCTATTCCACCCTCCTTTGGTACTTTTAAGGCTACATTGAATCGTGCGAAGGAATAAGAGGTACAAATACTGTACGGCTATTCTGGCGAGAGCTTTGCAGGATTTCGTGGTACAAGCGATGTATTGAACTATGTTGTAGGACTAAACTTTATAAAAACTTACATATACCGTGAAGTGGAAGAAACAACACGTGCAGAAGAGAAGCAACGGTTATGGTTAGTGAGTCTTGTTGATGAGTGGTATGACAAGCACTATTATGTCATGCTGCATCATACTGAATACTCGTATCCTGCGACTGAGAGTGTAAATCTTGTCATCATGGAGAATATGAAGTATTTTTACCACTACATTAATACAGTATATATCATGAAGAGGTTTGTAGTGAGGTTGTGGCTAAAGGCCTGCGTGAGTTTTTAGCAGAATTTAAAGACGAGTATCGCCTGCTAGGCAAAAGGAAAAATATGGGCCTATGTTTCTCTCGGATAGTGCGCCGGAGTGTGAGTAAATGTGTTTAGTTCGTGAAAATCCCCCTGAACGAAAATGTTTGGTGCGTATTCTGGGAGTGGGAGGGATAAAACATTAAAATCGGTATTGCTTCATGTATCGGAAAATTTCTCAAAACACCTACCCAGTATAATGGGATAAAAGTATGCTCTTTCACGTTGGAACAACGCCTTACACGTTTCAACAGCTTATGATGTGAGTCACTCCTCCCGTCGAGCCGATCCGCTCGCCTGTGGCTTATAGTCATCTCAGAGCTTGAACCGAGTGGACGTGCACTCCTCGAATACGATGGAATATTTTTTGAGCAGCATTCTCAGTGACGTGTACGATGTGTCCGTGACGAAGTCATTGCGCGTGTTCAGGTGTAAAACCGGTGACATTAACTATGTACTGGAAACGACTTGTAGACAAACAAACTCTGGTAAACGGAATGTTATTTATTTAAGTGTTGAAGAGAATAGAGTCTTCGTGTAGTTGAGAAGTGGAGTGAGGATCGTTATAAAATTCCTGCAAGTGTAGGTACAAGAAAAGAGCAGATTAGTGATACCCCCTCAAATACCATTGTTTGTACGTTGTGTATAAACAATGATGAGCCATGCATTGATATACGACTGATGTGGAAGAATGCTTCTGATAATAACGCTCTTGTCCCTAAGCGAAACCGTTTCATCCTCGACAGAATGTTTGAAATCGTCGTTTTCCGAAAGCTGAAGCCTATATTAGACGCGCGTGTTACGGACATGCTTTATTTTGATACGGTTCTTGAATACGCATACACCGCTCTGCTCGACGGGTTTACCGAGTGTAGCACTGAACAAGGCGAGAATGGTCTAGAGCTGGATGTTATTTAAAAGGTTTAGACTCTTTGAAATATCATGAATTTTGGTACAAAGCACTTGACCGGTACATGGCTGAGCTCACCTACACCGTTCACCCTGAAGAACTATTTCTTTATATAATGAGCAGCTGTCGTTTCGACATAGAAGATTATTTCAACTGCCACTATGCATTGTGAAGATGAGTTCACGATTGGAAAGCTCGGATCGGTAATAATAAACCATCGATTGGAAAGGAGTGTTTATAAACTTGTATTTAATAATGATGTTGTGGCTAACGATGACTTCTTGTGCGTGCTTTTGAATGTATTCTGTCCGTGTTTAAAGATAACTTACCAACCGAATGTAAAGTGGGCACAAAAATAGTATTGAACGATATGAAGGCCATTTACATCGAGTATAGGTATCCCTATAAGTTAAGCGGTGAAATAATGTTAAATCGTATTTACTGCGTTGTGCAAAGCAATAATAATGTGACTGTAGACTCGGTTACGTGCGAGTTTAGTGTTTTAGTTAAACGCAGTAGAACATAAAGTGAATGTATTTTGATGTACATTTATTTTCAATATATTTCATTATTTAATATAATTGTGTATGTGTATATATATATATATATATATATATATATATATATATATATTATATTTTTCCTGTACTGTTATATTGGTGGTTATACTCCATTGTTTTGTATTTCTTATATTATTTTTTATTTTATTTTTGATTATATAAAGTTTTTGCGCTTCCTTCGTATACGCGCACCTTTAAATAGCCCCACGAGAAAAAGTCAGAGGAAGTTAGATCAGTGGATCGTGGCGGCCATTCCATAGGGCCACGGTGTCCAATCCATCTCCTTGGAATGGTTGTATCCAACCATTCACGCACAGGTCTGGAGAAATGTATTGTCGACAAACGGCATCATCAAACGAATCCGAGGATAACCGTGTGGTGTGGAATCCACGGCGACAGGATCGTGGAGCCCGTGTTCTCTGACCATAGTGTCAACTCCGACATGTACCTAACTATGCTACAGGAAAAGTTGGTGCAATACATGGCCAATATTCCCATTCGTGAAATGCGCCGCATGTTTTTTTCAACACGACGCGTCGTGTTGAAAAAAACATGCGGCGCATTTCACGAATGGGAATATTGGCCATGTATTGCACCAACTTTTCCTGTAGCATAGTTAGGTACATGTCGGAGTTGACACTATGGTCAAAGAACACGGGCCCCACGATCCTGTCGCCGTGGATTCCACACCACACCGTCATCCTCGGATCCGTTTGATGATGCCTTTTGTCGACAATATGTGGGTTATCGACTGCCCAGTAAACGGTGTTATGGCGGTTATCGTGCCCATGCAAGTGGAAGCACGCTTCGTCACTGGACATGATGTCCGCTGCTAACGTCGGCTGATGCCGCCTACACTCTTCGAACCATTGCCAGAACTGAAGGTGTCTATCAGCATCGTCGGGCAGTAGTTCATGTACTGGGTGTAGCTTATTCGCGTGAAATATATACCTTTTCAGAATGCGCGCCACAGCTATTTGAGAAAGTCCTGTTTCCTGTGCTACTTTTCTGGTTGAACACTGTGAACTACAAGTTACTTTTGCAAGTACATCGACACACGACTCCTCAACTGTACTTGTACGAGGCCGTCCACTGAGTTGTCGGTCATGAACACTGCCTGTCTCCTTCAAGACTTTCATTATTCGCCCCACGATACGATGATTCGGCTTTGGTTTCATAGGGTGCCGGCGATGGAATTCTTCATTCCGGAAGCGTGCAGGAGCACTAGTTCCACTTTTTCTGAAGGGGTATACTTCATGGGGTCTGCCATCTCTAGTAGTTATCTTGACTATAAACATAACATGAACAACAGATAAAAACTCCTATTGGACATGTCTTAAGATTCACCTATATATATATATGTGTGTTGTGTGTGTGTAATATACTATACTGTATATTTTTATGCATGAAAGAGGAGCCAAGGCCAAGGGGCCCCACCCTTCATAGAAGAAGAAGAGAGCCAAAATCAAGGTTCAGGGTTTTTGAGATGCCTAGACACTCTGCGTTTGAAAGATAGGAGGTTATAGACAGGAGGAAAGATGGATTGAGGAAGATTGTTCCAGAGTTGACCGGTTGAGTAGATGAAAGATTGAAAATACCGATTAACTCTAGCGTTAGAAAGGTGCACAGAAAAGAAATGAGAAATTGTAGAGAGTCTGGTGCTGCGTGCTCTCCTTAAAGGAGGAGGCATGCAGTTAGAGAGTTCAGAAGAGCAATATCGTTATAATAGCGATAGTAAGGAGAGAGCGAGGTGACATTGAAGCGAAGAGAGAGAGATTGAAGACAATCAGAAAGAGGCGGTGACTTGTTGAGACGAAAAGCCTTTGATTTCACCCAGTCAAATACGGCTGTGTGGGATGAGCCACCCCACACATGAGAAGCATACTCCATGCAGGGGCGAATAAGGCCCCTGTACAGAGAGAGCAACTGAGTAGAGGTGAAGAAGCTGTGGAGGCGGTACAGCACACCTAACCCCTTAGAAGCTGTTTGGAAAGAGTATATGTGATCTTTCCAAGAA